>LPNX010645833.1:0-122754 GCA_001517045.1 Pseudotsuga menziesii
GAAGGCATAGTCTACGAAGAAAAATTTACAGCTAATAGAAGTGAAGTCACATGACATGCATAATCATGTGTGCAAATGAAAGAAGGCCTTGTACGAGTTCCGAAGACACCCATGGGATGTCACATACATGATGAGCTTGATGAATATCTTAACCTTTGCTACAAGGTTGATAGAGAATGACAAGCTCACAGATGGGTGAAAGATGAACTTTTGAAGAAGTTCAAGATAGAGGATCTTAGTATCCAGTGATCCTAGATGGATACTACTTTTCACTCCAGTACAGAATGTTTCAGTGCATAGAGTACAAAAGACAGAGGGAGTATGATGCTCTGCTTCAAAGGGAGTGACTACAAAATATCCTGAGGATCGACATGGTACTGATAGTAAAGTGGATTCCAACCTTTGCTTCAAGGTTGAAGACAAAATACCAGTGATACTCCTGTTATGTGTCAATGCACTATTGTTCTAGGTATGGAGGTGTGGCAGAGTACAGATGGAATCTTCCTTGGATGAGGGAAGTATGCAGTAGAGATCCTGAAGAGATTTGGGATGATGGACTGCATGACCACACCTATGGCATCGAACATGAAGCTATTGAGTGATGCTTCATCCGAGATGGTTGATGCTATGATGTATCGTCAGATGATTGGGTCCTTGATGTACCTGAGACCAGATATTTGCTTTGCTGTGAACACATTGAGACATGCTCACCTGATGGTTGCAAAGCTTGCAGGGGTACAGTTGATTATGGACTCAAGTACGATGTGAATCAGAAGATTAACCTAGAGGGTTATGTTGATTCAGATTGGGCAGGAAGTGCCATCGATAGGAAGAGTACTTTAGGGTGTTTCTTCAGTATGGGATCAGGTGTGATCTCTTGGTTTAGCAGGAAGAAATCCTGTGTGGCATTGAGTACAGCTGAAGCAGAGTATGTCGCAGCTTGTTCAGCTAGTTGTGAGGCAGTATGGCTGTGGAAGCCACTATCTGATATATTTGATCTCCAGTTGGATGCTACTTGTATACATTGTGACAACCAGAGTTGTGTGAAGTTGTCAGAGAATCCAGTGTTCCATGACAAGTCGAAGCATATCGAGATCAAGTATCACTGTATCATGGATATGGTGCAGAGAGGAGCTGTGAAGCTCCTGTATGTTGCGATGGAGGAAAAGATAGCTAATGTATTGATGAAGCCATTGGCTAGGCTGAAGTTCAAGTACTTCAGAGAGAGACTTGGTGTTCTCCAGATCGAGGCTTCCTCCCAGAGATAGTGATGAGTCCCAAAGCCATTCTGACGAGCAGGTCAGACGTAAGGGCTGAGCCATTCTGTCATGGTGAGAGGATTGGTTCCTTCCATGACTGATATGAGTGCTGAGATTGAGAGCCATTCTGACGAGTAGGTCAGATGTAAGGGCTGTGCCATTCTGTTCATGGCTAAAGGATTTAGTTCCTTCCATGTCAGATGTAAGTGCATAAATCTCTCTTCATTATGGTTGAGAGTCTTCCATCATTATGGCGGAGGTGGCTCCTTCCTGGATGGGATTGAGCCATTCTGATGAGTAGGTCAAATGTAAGGGCTGTGCCATTCTATTCATGGCTAAAGGATTTAGTTCCTTCCATGTCAGATGTAAGTGCAGAAATCTCTCTTCATTATGGTTGAGAGTCTTCCATCATTGTGGCGGAGGTGGCTCCTGCTTGGATGGGATTGAGCCATTCTGACGAGTAAGTCAGATGTAAGGGCTATGCCATTCTATTCATGGCTAAAGGATTTATTTCCTTCCATGTTAGATGTAAGTGCAGAAATATCTCTTCATTATGGTTGAGAGTCTTCCATCATTGTGGCGGAGGTGGCTCCTGCCTGGATGGGATTGAGCCATTCTGACGAGTAGGTTAGATGTAAGGGCTAAACCATTATGTTCATGGCTAAAGGATTTAGTTCCTTCCATGTCAGATGTGAGTGTTGGCCATTCCGACGAGCAGGTCGGATGTAAGGGCAATTGCCATTCTCTATGAGAGTGGAGGCTCCTGGTCAGTTACCAGGTAGCTCAGTCGAGGACTGGGGGCCATTCTGATATGACTGCTGGGATGTGTCCTCGTAGGATCAGATGGGAGTGCAAGCCTTTCCATCAGTGTGGTTGGATGTGTTCCCCTGGATGGATGTAAGTGCAGATCCTTTCTGGAGTGACTGCTGGATGTGTTCTCATAGGACCATATATAAGTACTAAAATCTCTTATCACTGTGATAGGATGTCTTCCTATCTGGATATGAGTCTTCCATCAGTGTGGTTGGATGTGTTCCCCTTGATGGTTGTGCCTTTCTAACGAGGAGGTCAGATGTAAGTGCGGAAATCTCTTATCACTGTGATAGGATGTGTTCCTGTCTAGATAGGAGTCTCCCATCAGTGTGGTTGGATGTGTTCCCCTGGATGGGATTGTGCCTTTCTGACGAGTAGGTCAGATATAAGTGTAGAGCCATTTCATAGATGGTAGTAGGTGTGTCCTACCATGCTGGTGATTATAAGTGCTGAGCCATTTCACAGATGATAGTAAGTGTGTCCTATCAAGCTGGTGAATGTGAGTGCTGGGCCCTTCTGACGAGCAGGTCAGATATAAGTGCTGGGCATGCCTTTCTGACGAGCAGGTCAGATATAAGTGCTGGGCGAAGACCTACATGAGGGTAGGCCTACAACCAGCATGAAAAAGGGATGGATCTGTAAAACTTCCTATGATGAGATAGTATACACATGATGATGACTAGAGGAGATCCAGATCGAGAGATGATCCAGATCCAGGTATGATGACTCTGAGAGATCCAGATCGAGTGATGATCCAGATCCAGTAGTGGTGATCCAGATCGAGTGATGATCCAGATCCAGTCCAGTGATGTTGATCTAGATCGAGTGATGATCTAGATCCAGTGATGCCATTTGTGTTTATCCAGATCAAGAGATTATCCAGATCCAGATGACTTGAAGATGAAGATGACTTGAAGATGAAGATGACTCAAAGACGAAGATGATCCAGTTGATGCAGAGAAGAAGACCAGTGCTGAAAAATTGTGTCGAAATAATACCTTCCTAGTTAAGAGGGAGTGTTGATGTATATGTAACTTCGGAATGTATTCTTCTATGTATCTTATGTATTGTTACCCGATTTTTATTCCGGGATGTTTCTATTATGTATTTGAGTCATGTGGTCATGCCTTGATGTTCTGATCGGGAGGATTAATAATGTAAACAAGTCATATCAAGTCATTAGGTAAGTCCCCACAGTTTCGGGGCACTTGGGTTATTATACACTAATTAAGGTGTAGGCTCGAGTAAGTAATTGTAAGTTAAGCCTACATGGTTGAGTGCACTTCAAGTCAACGGAAGAATATAAATAGAGAGTGAGAGTCTCTCTATTTATCACTTGTGAATTACATCACTTGCTCTCTCAAGTGTGGCACACCTTTGGAGAAGGAAATACTTGGGCTTGACAAAATATAGAAGGCTGCTGTTGTGTTGGGAGGTCATCTTACTGTTTTGGGTTTCACATCTTGTGGTGATACTATCTTAGAGGAAGTTGAGGGGTTTTCTCCATTTATGGTTTCCCCTATCAAAACTCTTTGTGTCTCTTGTCTCATGTGATGTGCTTATGTTATTGTTGTGCTTGTTATTCTCTCAGTGAAAATATCCTAACATAATGCTAGCTTAAATGTTGAAAAACTAACAATATGGACATCAACAATCATATACACACATGTGTGACTGTGTTTGTGCTTGTTTAAGCATCATAAAATTGGTAATATTTTGGAACATATTTATTCATTGAAAATAATAAATGTTTGAACACATTTTCACTTTATATTGATAGGTTACAACTATCCCTATTGCAGTGTCGTAACATTCTTCATTGCAACACCCATGCCAACATGCTCCTTTGACACAAGGTGGCCAACAAGCAGATCTTGGTGCATACATGATTGCTTCTACAAGGGATTCAGTGTTAGTTTTAGTGACCAGATCTATTGATACATTTTTCTTTGACATAGAAATAAAAATGCCAATGGTATACAACATCCCCAAATATATATCATCGTATCATCTAGAGTGCAATATCACACACCCATGGTCTCCTAGAAACACTAATGGCATTGTTGTCTTGGGTAACAAACCTAAAAATTTAAATTATGCCTTCTGATGCGCAGTCGCTTAAGCGACGCTTGCTAGGCTAGCCGTCGCTTACTTCATGAATTAGTTACCTTTCTAATCACCATGGAGAATCCATTCAATTTATCTTTTGTTGATGTTTTATTTCATTGGTCCCTACTTGGAACCAGTCATTGTTCAATTCATAATTGTGTTGTGTTCATGCTCAAGGGAAGTTAGTAAGCCTACATTAGTTATTCCTCATATATTTTTACCATTTGTGTCAACCTTTATAGTATTGAATTGTACCTAATGCTTTCCTCTCTTCAATTTCAATCAATCAGATTAGATTCTTGTTGTTTCCATGTTGATTTATGAAAGGTAACTCGAGACTCTCCATCTGATGGATCTATTCTTATTGACTCCATTTTTTTTCTAGGAAATATATTTAGACATTATTATGGTACCTTGGAAATTACTAACATCAAAGGCAAGTTTTCTTGCAATCTAAAATGGGTATACCCCAATAACCCATGTTCAAGTGATGCTGCAAGTGTTTAACATCATCACATATTTTCGCACTTGATAGTTTGTGCTAGGTACTAGATCCCATTTCATTCCCTCGACCAAAACTATGGATTCTTGAACCTAATGCCATTCCATTTTAAATACTTAACGAATTAAGTGTATTTTTAAAAAAATTGAGCAATTTTAGAGCCATCGCTTAAGCGACACTTAGGAGGACAACCGTCGCTTAAGTGACACTTAGGAGGATAGCAATTTTAGCGTCGTCGCTTAAGCGACACTTAGGAGGATGTCCGTCGCTTAAGCGACGCTTATGCCCATTATTTCAAAAAAAAAATTAATCTCTCTGATTTTTGGCACGGTTAAAATAAAAAATCCACGCGCCGTCAGAAAAAACCGTCGGATTTTGGATCAAAATGTAGTAGTGTGAAAATGTTTATAATTGTTGTAGTAACAAATACAATGTTGGTATTATGTCATAAAATAATTTAATCAATTTAACATCCAATACAAACTATAAATAATATTAATAGAAATTATGTAGGGATTCAAAGGCTATGACTTTCCTCATTTTGAAAGAACTTAATATAGCAGAAGTTCTAAGTTCTAGATCTACCCCATCTAGTTCTAATTGAGATGTAATATTTCCTTTTGAATGGTTGAATACTAAAGTTTTAATTGAAATAAATAAAAAATATTAATTGAGAAAATAGTTCATAGGATTAATTCTTCGAAATTTAATGGAATAGTTCTTTGAGTTGATTTTTCTAGATTTAATGGAATATGTATTTAGAGATTTACAAAAAAACTCAATGCAGATGAAGTCCTTGTAATAGAATATTTCCAAATTTAATGAAATATGTGTTCTTGGGTAAAGGATTAATTGACAAATCAACACCCACTGCTACTCTCACATGGAACTCCGTATTCTCAATTTTGCTTAACCCTAGAATGAAGAAGGACTTATGGTGAAGGTATTCACAAATGTTTTCTTGTCCAACCATAGCTTCCACGTCCGAAGGAAAAACAATATCCAAGGAATCATATGAATACAAAGAGTTCCCTACCCAAGTAGGAATATAGGATTCATCTGACTCCTCTGAGACTGAAAAAGGAGTCACAATGGAATCAACAGTGGCATTAAAAACAACTTGATAAGATACTTGCACTGAAAATAAGGGCACTTGAGGCTCTTGACGTGAAGGAAGGACCTTGAGGTCAGTTCTATCTACAATCATCACGATAGACTTTCCTACACTCGTGGAATCTAAGTAGTTAATAGGGGGTGGAATATCAAATGTGTCCATCAATGATATATACATTCCAACTCCCAAGCTCTCGTTCACCAATTTTGATTAATTTATCAAAGGTACCATGGACTTATTAGTTTCCAAATGGCCTTTCCAAGTGAAATTGAGTAGGTCAACTGTAACCAGCTTCCCTTTGTGTGCAAACACTACTACCTCAAAAAACGACGAAGGAATTGTTAGAAAACATGACCATAAAGAAATACCATATACATAGTTAAATCATGAAAAAATATGCAAAACACATTAAAAACATTACAAAGAGACACATATATAACATGGTTCACCCAAATGATGGGCTACGTCCACACATAAATTGTTAGTCCTTTTATTACCATCCAGAAAGATGAAGGGATGCAACCTACAACAGTACCGTTGCACTTCCTCTTCACTCTCGCTCACAATCAAAGAGATTGTTTACAATGATACAATACAATACAATACCTTTTCAAGCCGTATTACAATGATTTTATTTTATAGGGGAAATACCATGGTAAAATACTATAGTTAAACCAATACCATGGGTCTGCAAAACTGTTGGCCAACAAAAATCCCCCGAACCCCAAAGTGGGGGAACGAGTGTACAGTAAACCTGGGGTATAAACAAAATTGAATAATATCTCTGGATTTGGAATATCAGTCTCCACAACCAATAGGAATAACAGACATGGCACAAGTCCAAATTATCCCTAACAACAAGTTATAGTCCAAGGGAGGATTGATCACTTGAACCTCAATAGACATTTCTTTCAATGCCAACATTATTTCGAAATATGGTAGGATACTATGTGGATGGAAATACTTCCCGTCGAAAGAAGTAAGTAGAGTGTTCTATGGAACAATATCTGGGGATCCGAAGGCTTTCCAACAAGACATCGACATGATGCACATGGAAGCACCTTCATCAACCACCATTCATCCAATGGTTTTACCTCCATGCACAACATCAATTGACAAAGTTGTTGGCTCAAGAAAGGGGCATAAGAAGGAAATTCATGCACGTAAACAAGGAAAATGTGTCACACGCGTGATAAAAGGGAAGGAAGATAGCGAAGGATGTAAAGGGCCCACGAAGGTAGAACAGAGAGGCACGCAGCAAAGGAAAGGAAAGCACAAAAGTGCAGATACTAAGTATTTTTTGGACTTAGTAGATTGATAATCCAAGTCAAAATCTTAGAGAATGAATATCCATTTATTGAATTTTCTCCCGATTATACGTAGGATAAAGCATTCTGGAATGGATTCACATCTGCAACCACTATGGATGTCGTTAGCACGATATAGTAGGATAGCCTCTGAACAACATAGACTATTGCCAATGCCAACTTCTCAATGTGCGAGTACCTAAGTTCTATACTAGATAATGCTCAACTAAGGTAGTAGAAAACATGCTCTTGGAAATTTTCATCTTCCTAAACTAGTACTACTCTTATGGTCAATTGAGACGCAACTAGATACAATATAAAATCCTTGGTGTAATATTGCGAACGCAATAGAGGAGCTGATAGTAAAGCCTTCTTTAATGCCTCAAAAGTGAGTTGTGCAGTTTCATCCCACATGAATGGGGTGTCTTGCTTCAACAACGGCATGAAACCTTTATTAATCTTGGCATAGTTGACTATGAAACATCGAAGGAAATTGGATTTCCCTTGCAGACTCTGTAGTTTCCTAATATAATGGGGAGGAGGAAGATTTACAATGGCCTAAAATTTCAATTGATCCAGTTGTATTCTTTTGTTTGACATAATGAAATATAGTAACCTCCCTGACTTGACGCAGAATACACACTTGTGGGGATTCAAGCATATCTTATAGTGTCTACATCATTAAAAAATCATACGAATATGATGTAGATGGTTCTTCCTCTTGTGATAATTGGAAGGAATATCATCCAAATAAGGTTTGACAATATTCTTAATATCGTCGAAGGAAAAATTCATTGCCCACTGGAAGGTAGCTATGGAAATTTTCAAACCGAAGGGAATTTTATTATATGCGAAGGTTCCCCAAGGAAAAAATGAAGGTCTTTTTATGTTGGTCTTCTGGCTTAATTTGAATTTGATTATATCCTAAAAAACCGTCCATGAACGCGAAAACCTCACTACCTGCACAAGCATTAATAATCTGGCCGATGAATGGCATGTGGTAGTTATCCTTGGGATGCACCTTATTTAAGTCATGAAGGTCAGTACAAACGCATATAGTCCCTTGTTTTTTTATCAACAAGAATGGGATTGGATACCCATTCCCTCAGAGAAATTGGGTAAATGAACCCAACTTTAAGCAGTTTCTCCATTTCAGCCTTGACGGTTGCCATTTTATATAGATTTACTGGTGTAATTTTTTGTCGAACAAGTTTCACGTCAAGAGAGTTACGTATTTTGTGTTCATCTATAGATGGATC
The DNA here is from genome assembly GCA_001517045.1 of Pseudotsuga menziesii. Classification (NCBI taxonomy): domain Eukaryota; kingdom Viridiplantae; phylum Streptophyta; class Pinopsida; order Pinales; family Pinaceae; genus Pseudotsuga; species Pseudotsuga menziesii. Next base: position 8,364 of record LPNX010645833.1, read on the forward strand.
AATTCCTGGAATCTCCTCATATGACCAGGAAAATACGTTCTGAAATTTGTTCAACAAGGAAGTGTAAATGGGAACCTACTTTGGAGAGCAGTTTGCGCCAGTATGAACATTTTCAAGAATGTTAGGGTTTGCATAAATGTTTATAGAAATGGTAGTATAGATATTTTCAATATACCCCTTAGTAAACACTCCCTCCTTGGGTAAAGGATTAATTGACAAATCAACACCCTCTGCTAGTGTCACATGGAACTCCTTATTCTCAATTTTGATTAACCCTGGAAGAAAGAAGGATTTATGGTCAAGGTATTCACAAATATTTTCTCGTCCAACCATAGCTTCCACAATGTCTTCGTTTGAAGGAAAAACCATATCCAAGCAATCATATGAATACATAGAGTTATCTACCTAAGAAAAAATATAGGATTCATTTGACTCCTCTGAGACTGAAAAAGGAGTCACGATGGAATCAACAGTGGCATTAAAAACAACTTGATAAGCTACTTCCACTGAAAATAAGGGCACTTGAGGCTCTTGACCTAAAGGAAGGACTTAGGGTTCAGTTCTATCTACAATCGTCGTGATAGACTTTCCTACACTCGTGGAACCTAAGTAGTTAATAGGGGATGGAATATCAAATGTGCCCATCAATGATGTATACAGTCCAACCCCCAAGCTCTCGTTCACCAGTTTTGACTGATCTGTCAAAGGTACCATGGACTCATTAGTTTCCTAATGGCCTTTCCAAGTGAAACTGAGTAGGTCAACTGTAACCAGCTTCCCTTCATGTGCGAACACTACTACCTCAAAAAAAGATGAAGGAATTGTTAAAAAAAAGGACCGCAGATAAATACCATATACATAGTTAAATCATTAAAATATATGTAAAACACATTAAAAAAATTATAGAGAGACATATATATAACATGGTTCACCCAAAAGATGGGCTATGTCCACACATAAATTGCCAGTCCTTTTATTACCATCTAGAAAGATGAAGGGATACAACCTGCAACAATACCACTGCACTTCATCTTCACTCTCGTTCACAATAACATAGATTGTTTACAATGCTACAATACAATACAATACCTTTCCCATCCATATTACGATGCTTTTATTTTATAGGGGAAATACCATGGGAAAATACTATGGCTAAACCAATACCATGGGTCTGCAAAACTGTTGGCCAACAAACATCCCCCGAACCCCAAAGTGGGGGAACGAGTGTACAGTAAACATGGGGTACAATCACAACTAAATAATATATTTGGATTTGGAATATTAGGCTCCACAACCAATAGGAATAACACACATGGAATAAATCAAAATTCTCCCTAACAATAGGTTATAGTCCAAGCGAGCATTGATCACTTTAACCTCAATAGACACTGCTTTCTATTCCAACTTTATTTTGAAATATTGTAGGATACCATGTGGATGGAAATACCGCCAATCGAAAGAAGTAAGTAGAGTGTTCTATGGAACCATATCTAGGGATCCCAAGGATATCCAACAAGACATCGACATGATGCATGTGGAAGCACCTTCATCAACCACCATTCATCCAATGGTTTTACCTCCATGCACAACATCGATTGATAAAGTTGTTGGCCCAGGAAAGGGGCATAAGAAGGAAGTTCACACGCGCAAAAAAGGAAAATGCGTCACATGCATGATAGAAGCAAATGAAGATCATGAAGGATGTAAAGGGACCTCGAAGGAAGAACAGAGAGGCGCGCAAGAAAGGAGAGGCAAGTGCGGAAGCGTGGATACTAACTATTTTTTGGACTTAGCAGATTGAAAATCCAAGTCAAAATCTTGGAGAATGACTGTCCATTTATTGAATGTTCCCTTGATTATACATCGAGATAAAGCATTCTAGAATGGATTCACATCTGCAACCACTATGAATGTAGTTAGAAAGATATAGTGGCATAGCCTCTGAACAACATAGACTGTTGCCAATGCCAACTGCTCAATGTGCAAATACCTAAGTTCTATGCCAGCTAATGCTCGACTAAGGTAGTAGAAAACATGCTCTTGGATAGCTTCATCTTCCTAAACTAGTACTGCTCTTATGGTCGACTGAGACGCAACCAGATACAATATAAAATCCTTGGTGTAATCTTGCGAACGCAATAGAGGATCTGATAGTAAAGCCTTGTTTAATGCCTCAAAAGTGAGTTGTGCATTTTCATCCCACATGAATGGGGTGTCTTGCTTCAACAACCGCATGAAACATTTATTAATCTTGGCATAGTAGACTATGAAACGTCGAAGGAAATTAGCTTTCCCTTGCCGACTTTGTAGTTTCCTGATAGAATGAGGAGGAGGAAGATTTACAATGGGCTCAGCTTTCAATGGATCCAACTATATTCCTCTGTTTGACATAATGAAACCTAGTAACCTCCTTGGCTTGATGCAGGAGACACACTTGTGGGGATTCAAGCGTATCTTATAGTGTCTACATCATTAAAAAATCATACAAATATGATGTAGATGGTACTTCCTATTGCGATAATGGGAAGGAATATCATCCAAATAAGGTTCGACAATATTATTAATATTGTCGAAGGAAAAATTCATTTCCCATTGGAAGGTAGCCATGGAAATTTTCAAACCGAAGGGAATTTTATTATATGCGAAGGTCCCCAAAGGACAAAATGAAGGTCCTTTTATGTTGGTATTCTTTCTTAATTTGAATTTTATTATATCCTAAAAAACCATCCATGAACGCGAAAACCTCACTACTTGCAAAAGTATCAATAATCTGGTCGATGAATGGCATGGGGTAGTTATCCTTGGGACACACCTTATTTAAGTTTGCAAGGTCAGTACACACGTGTATAGTCCCTTGTTTTTTTATCAACAAGAATAGGATTGCATACCCATTCCCTTAGAGAAATTGGGTAAATGAACCCAGCTTTCAACAGTTTCTCCACTTCAGCCTTGACGACTGCCGCTTTCTGCAGACTTACTGGTGTAATTTTTTGTTGAGGAAGTTTCACGTCATGAGAGTTACAGATTTTGTGTTCATCTATAGATAGATCAATTCTTGGAATCTCCTCATATGACCAAGAAAAGACGTTGCGAAATTCATTCAACAAGGAAGTGTAAATGGGAACCTCCTTCGGAGAGTAGCTTGCGCCAATATCAACATTTTCAAAAACGTTAGGGTTTTAATAAATGTTGATCGAAATGGTAGTATAGATATTTTCAATATTCCCCTTAGTAAACACTCCCTCCTTAGGTAAAGGATTAATTGACAAATCAACACTCTCTGCTAGTGTCACATGGAACTCCTTATTCTCAATGTCGCTTAACCCTGGAAGAAAGAAGGACTTATGGTGAATGTATTCACAAATTTTTTCTCGTCCAACCATAGCTTCCACAATGGCTTCGTCGGAAGGAAAAACCATATCCAAGCAATCATATGAATACATAGAGTTCTCTACCCAAGCAATAATATAGGGTTCATCTGACTCCTCTGAGAATGAAAAAGGAGTCATGATGGAATCAACAGTGGCATTAAAAACAACTTGATAAGATACTTCCACTGAAAAGGAAGGACCTAGGGATCAATGCTATGTACAGTCGTCGCAATAGAATTTCCTACACTCATGGAACCTAAGTAGTTAATAGGGGATGGAATATCAAATGTGCCCATCAATGATGTATAGATTCCAACCCCCAAGCTCTTGTTAGCCTGTTTTGACTGATCTATCAAAGGTACCGTGGACTCATTAGTTTCCAAAGGGCCTTTCCAAGTGAAACTGAGTAGGTCAACTGTAACCAGATTCCCTTCGTGTGCAAACACTACTACCTAAAAAAAAGACGAAGGAATTGTTAGAAAACAAGACCACAGAGAAATACCTTATACATCGTTTAATCATTAAAACATATACAAAACACATTAAAAACATTACAGAGAGACACACATATAATGTGGTTCACTCAAAAGGTGGGCTACGTCTACACATAAATTGTCAGTCCTTTTATTACCGTCCAGAAAGATGAAGGGATACAACCTGAAACAATACCGTTGCACTTCCTCTTCACTCTTGCTCACAATCACAGAGATTGTTTACAATGCTACAATACAATACAGTACCTTTCCCATCCATATTACAATTCTTTTATTTTATAGGGGAAATACCATTGGAAAATACTACTGTTAAACCAATACCATGGGTCTGCAAAAATCTTGGCCAACAAACATCCCCTGAACCCCAAAGTGGGGGAACGAGTGTATAGTAAACCTGGGGTACAAACAAAGCTCAATATTATCTCTGTATTTGGAATATCAGGCTCCACAACCAATAGGAATAACACACATGGAATAACTCCAAATATCCCTAACAACAGGTTATAGTCCAAGGGAGCATCGATCACTTGAACCTCAATAGACACTGCTTTCCGTGCCAACTTTATTTTGAAATATGGTAGGATACCATGTGAATGGAAATACCTCCCATCGAAAGATGTAAGTAGAGTGTTCTATGGAACCATCTCTGGGGATCCCAAGGATTTCCAACAAGACATTGACATGATGCAGATGGAAGCACCTTCATCAACCGTCATTCGTCTAATGGTTTTACCTCCATGCACAACATCGATTGACAAAGCTGTTGGCCTGGGAAAGGGGCATAAGAAGGAAGCTCGCACGTGCAACCAAGGAAATGCTTCACGCATGTGATAAAAGCAAAGGAATATTGCGAAGGAAGTAAAGGGCCCACGAAGGTAGAACACAGAGGTGCGCGACAAAGGAAAGGCAAGCGCGAAAGCGACGGATGCAGAATCGAGATCATGGCCGTTTAGAGCGGCATAAGCCTACAGCTTCACACATATGAGAAGATATTTGTAATTCAAGCTGATAGTGCCTCATGTCAATTCATGATCACCCCAGTTGTAACTAGAGGGGTGGCTGATGGTGACAGTTAACTGACTGCCTGTAAGTAGTCAACCCGGTGCGGTCATGTAAAATAATATAAATAGGAGAGATTTAATAGTTAGAGGGTTTCTTTTTGTTAGTCATAATTATGGGGTAAATTTGATAGATGATATTTGTATACAGTTGCAAAGAACATATCTAAGAGGAGGGTAATCGAGAATCTATAGAAGGCAGTCAGAGTAGTGCAATGGGAGAGCTCTGCTAGAGCAGTGCAGATGCTAGGGAAGTCGATCCAGGCTGTGTGTAGATCTGTAGGTAGTAGAGGTAGATTAGGAGAAATAAGACAGACAGGATGAGAACCATAAGTTTGAACTTAAGGACAGATCTAAATATCACTATGCATCCCATAGACTGCAAGGTGATATATCCTTTTTCATGCCAGATGAAGAGCACCTTCGTGGTTTTTCCCAGATGGGTTTCCACGTTATCTCTTGTGTTTGAATGAATGGTTAATATTGTCAATGTCTATGTGATTAATTATTATTTGATTTCTGGATAATGTTCAAATATTACTTGAATCTCTGTTATCATTCTGCAATTGGTAAATGAATGGTTGAAATGCATTGTTGAGCTGACTCTATCTATATATCAGTCTGTATGATTAATGTTTTGAACCCTCACTTAATCCATAGAGATGATTGGATGTGAATCAGCTGTGTCGCATGAGTTGCACCAGCTACGAGGTGGAAAGGAAGCTCAAGTCACGCGCTACAACATATGTTTGTGCTCGGTCGCGTGGAACTGACTCCTCTGTCCAGCCACCCTGTTTCCTTTGTTGAGCTCCTTGGCTATGAGCCAAGGGACTATACTCCCATGAAAATCATGGAAACATGGTTCTGGTGGTTACCCATCTATGAGATATATTGGGTGAGACTGCGCCTGCTTCGCAGGTGTTGCCAATGGGGCTTTCTCTATCATGCTGGTATATCAGGTAGTTGTTGGATCAATGGTTTGCACAAAACCTAGGTCGCATGAGTGGGGAAAAGTGGCCAACAAATGGTTCTGTTGTCAGGACCCTATTGATTAAATCAGGGAGATGTTGTGGCACCCAACAAAGGAGGAGATAGAATACTGGTTGGACGCCAAAACACTGGTGTTCGCACAAGAAGAGAGCGTAGGAACATGGTTAAGTGCAAAAATATGGTTAGATGAATATATATATTGTGATATTCATGAGATATTCTTTGCTGAGTTCCCTATTTTACTACATGAATGGTTAGTAGGATTGGCATCTAGGCAGACCAATTTCCAGACAAGGGATATTAGTGAGTGGAGCGACCAACTGGTTTAGGAGGTAACTAATGTAAGTAACTTTGTCTCTAGAGCTGTTGATTTTTTGTTTGATAGTATATTGCAAGGGTATATTATTGAGTTTGCAGTAGATGCTATAACTTCATATAGTGAAGCTAAAAGAAATTTCTTCCAAGGACCACGAAGGAGATACTTATTGAGTATAAGTACATGGATAAAATTACTTGCTTATCAGAAGGGTCTTTTGCACTTGGATAGTTGAGCCATGTGTCTAGGAAGGGGCTATGCCACTAACAAACAGGAAGGAACATGGGGAAGAGTGCATGGATATGTTCCTTGGAAGAACAGAACCTAAAATCAAGGTTAGAGTCCTAAGGAGTGGGAGCATATTCAGATTAGGAAAGAGAAGGAAAACCAAAAGGGGTCGATGGAATCCTAGTTTGTTCGAAGTAAGAAAACACAAACTTCAATGGTGCGAAGATGAAGGGTCTTGTGATGAAGAGGAGGACTATAGACTGATCTCGAAAGGACCTGAAGATATGGAGAGCTCTGATGAGACATCAGGATCAGAGCACAACTATATAACACCAGCAATATTGCCTGAGATAAGATCTAGAGTCTCATCCCCTGAAAGGATCTCTAGTACAGATAGCACTAGCCCTGAAACTAGTGTGCAAGAAGGTGCAACTCTATTGAACCCTATCCAAAAAAACCCTAACACCAACGCAATGGCTATGATAGACATTCGGTTACCTACATTTAATGGAAATGGAATGGAAGACCCCAAAAAACATCGGTTCCTCCGTTAAGCTGTGTGGATGGTACGTTTAGTCCATGGCGTAGACATCAAGAAAGCACAAATGATCATGACCTTAAGGGGTCGAGCCCTGGACTGGTTCATGAAATTTTGTGCCGCACCAGATGGAACACCACAAAAGATCGTTAAGAAAATCCAAGCTAAAATGATCTCTGAGTTCAGGAAACCCAAATCAGAGTCACAATGTATTACTGAGATTAAGGAGATTAAACAGGCTTTAGTAGAAACTGTGTGGGACTTTGATCAATGATTCAAGACACTAATGGAAAAAGTAATCTTCCAAATTTCTGCACTGATACCACACATCTGAGGGCCACTGATGCAGCAAAATATTGAATCACAAACAAAAGCGCTGGAGCTGGTGATGAAGCTAGAGGTGTTTCCTATTGGTGATGGTGCAACATGAATGGTACAGATTTAGTCATAGCTAGCCAACATCATGATAAGAATTCAAGATATCAATAAGGGCAAAGAAGCATAGGAGGAATTTTGGTGCACAAAATGTAGAATGGACGGACACACCAAGGATAACTGCCCAACCTTCATGAACTATGTCGCATCAGGTGCACCTATCCCATTAAACGGCTAGGGGCTACCATGGTGTCGTATATGCCAGTCAAGAGGCCACTGCTACGAAGAATGTATATATTTGCAAAAATTTGTAAGTACCCCTGCAAACTTATTCTGTAAATTTTGTAAAAAAATATTGTAGAGCATACCAGCTCTTGAAAGAAAAAACAGTTGATACGTACTTAATGAAAAATTAGGGGTTCCCTCAGGTTGAACATGTGCAAGCCTTGTATCAACATGTGTAGTTCCCAACTAATCAGTACCAACACTCGTATCTGATTCAATAGCCATATGCACAACAAAACCCCTATCAGTAGAACTATCAGTAAAATCAGTACTGACCATGGCAGCTACACCCTCAGGGAAGGGGTGGCGAAAACTTTAGAGGACGAGGTGGCGGAGGAGAATTTGGTAGGGTAAGAGGTCCAATTACATGCTATAACTGTGGAAAACTAGGTCACTTTGCTAGAGATTGTTTAGATCCTGCAAGAACATGCTCATATTGTAAGGAACAAGACCATAATGTTGAACAATGTACTCAGGTGATCACAAAGTGGCAAGCAAAGACCATTGCCGCAACCCAACACCCCACAAATCTTGAACCTGAATACAAATGTGAATGTTCTGATGATCTTGGCTGAACCATGAGACCTGAACATTGATTTCATAACTAGAGGAGGTGCGACGATTGGAGCAGAAAAAAATAACCCACATGAACAACCGTAGCCACAAGTGAGGTCGGCAGCGCATAAAAAGGAATCAGCAACCGGCTAGAAACAAAAAGAAATATTCTGGGATGTGCAATCAGACTTCATAAGCCTAGATGTACCATCAACTTCAACAGAAGTCAAGGACATGCTTGAACGGTTCCAAAACCTATTGTAGAAGAAGGCTTCACCTAAGGTTAGTAAGTTGAGACCTATTCTATCAAGTTTTTTGATGCTAATCCAAGATAAAGATGATATTATAGAGCTGCAAGCAAGAATAGATGAGATCCCTATAGAGCCACAAATTGGGAAGAAGGTCAACCAGGTACGATGGAAATGTAAAATTGGTCGCGAATTGAGAATTAATGCATAGATAGGTGATTATGACATGGACTATATCATCTTAGATCTGGGGTTATATGTCAATATCCTAACATGCCAGACCCAGGAAAGCATGGGAAAGCTATGCTTAGACTGGTCTCCTATCCAGCTACGTCTTTCTAATCAAGAGAAGGTACTACCCATTGGTTGATTGAGCAATTTCATTGTCGATGTTGAAGTATTGTGCACATATGCATACTTTGAGGTCATCAACATTGTGGGTGATAAAAATACTTACCCCACAATGCTAGGGATAGATTAGGCTATAGACAATCAAATAATCATAAATCTCAAAAAGAAGGATCCTCTCCTTTGAAGATGTAGAAATGAGGGTAGTCTCACCCATTAATCCATTTGAGCGGCAAAGATACATTGAGCTTGTTTATAATGAGGGGTAGGATGAGTATCTTGATCAAATCTACAATGTCACAACTATGTACGAAGACCATATCAGTCCGATGGTAGATGGGAGCGTAAGTTGGAAGTGCGCGAGTTCATGTATGTCTGGTTCAGGGGAGGCTTTAGAGAATTGGCAAAATAGATTACATGAAGTCTCCATGAGAAGGTGTGCAAGAGTTACAAGGCCTGTGCGATGGTTGGAGACTAAGTCAAGGGAGTTACCCACCTATGAGAGTTTCATATACACTCTGGATGGGGTGCCCAAGACCTGCGATAACTCTGAGCAGCTGTGACAAGGAACCCAACAGGTTGCGCATACAGTTGTAAGTGCTAGAAAACACCTTTCAATTCATGATACAGTTCAAAAAAAAAAGGGAGTATATTCAAGAAGATCAATGATGCTAATTTTCACCAACACAGCACAACTACTCAGTAAGACAATATACCCAAGGATGCAGAAGATAATCCGATTACCTTGAGTAGGCCAAAAATAGTTGAAACAATTAAAGATCGTAGCGTAATACAAAAGTGCTCATAGGATGAAGTAGTTGTACAAATCAAAGATCTCCTACAGGAATACCAGACCCTCTTCCCTCTCAACAACACAGAAAAAAGGGAACGGTGAAAGACTTAGAGGGGATGAGGATACCCTTGCGATTACAGACAAAGACAACCCAACAATAGCCGTCGACACAACATTATCAATATATCAGGGTGAAGCCATCCATGGAAGGAAGACTTACCATACAATATGACAGCATAATATTCAAGAAACCACACAAACTAAAGACAAATTGGATAAGGTCATATATGATCACACAAACTATGAATATGGGCACAAAAAAACCCTAGAAAATTCAATGGTACCCACATCGTGAGTTTGGTGAACGACAGTTTCCTAAAACCTTACTACGACACATTAAAAAAAAACGGCCAAAAGACGTAAACTATTATGTTGTAGGATTGCAACAGAACCAGCAGAAAGCATGAACAATGAACTACCTAATAATCAAGTCATGATATAAACCCAAGCATGTGAAGTAAAGTGTGCAAGGGGAGAGCAAAACAAAAAGTCGTTGGTATATGGGGCAAGGCAAGAAGAGGCCAAAGGATGCCACAAGAAGGAATGACAGGCTGCCTAGCATTAACCAGCAGATCCATGCCAAAGATTTGTATGATTGGGACACCTGCATGGAATTAATTAAATGCAGTATGAGGAGTAGAGAGGCATACTTTTAGGCTTCATCAACCATCCTAGCACTAATTACCATAACTATTCTTACAAGTACAACACAAAAGGCCAACTACAGAAATTAATGAAGAAAGCATTGGAAAAGGAAACCCAAAAGATTGATTAGACTTAACCTTGTTATATCGAAATATCATCACCCTCATTTTATGAGATAGGTATTCCCTTGACTGATCCAATCCCTCAAAGTTTTCCCTAGAGAAATGAAGGTTCAAATTAACCCCCTACAATTTTTCCTTGTGTTGAGCTGGTAACGCTCCTCTTCCATTGACAAAAAGCATTACCCGATTTCGCACCATTCCTGATATGTGAGCAAAGAGAGGTTCCACCACTCTTTCCCTTACTGCAAGAAGAGGTGCCCCCTTATCACCACCTGTTTTCTTCATTGGAGGAGCGGTGCTCGAGTTTTCAAGGCAAAAAATAGAAGCTTCCAGAGGATTCTCAAAGCTTTCCTTCATGGAGCCTCATCCCTATGGTTTAGGAAAAGCTGGAGCTCGAGATCCTCGCTTTTAGGATCTAATATCCACCTCATCAATGAGATCCTGAACCATGCCTATCTTCCCATGCCTTTAAATACTAGATCACCCCCCATGGGAAAAAGGAGGAAGAATTGTGTTTCATACCCAAACTCTATCAAAATCATTCTTGAGTCTTTGGAGGCAAGGTGAAGTTAAAGGAAAGGAGCCATTGGAAGGAACTCTCAACACTAAGGCATGAAGTCTGTAGTCTCTCCAATCATTTATTAATAAATAATGTCTTTTCTTTCCCATATTTACTGTTTCATATGTTTATATTGCTTGATTCCTTGGTCATAAGAATAGATCTAGTTGATTATATTGTATGCTATCATGTGTCTCTTGTTGTTTTCCATCTTTTGTAGGTTCTTCTTCAAGGATAGTGAGGACAACATTTGAGAGGAGTATCATGGAATTCCATTCAGTTAATTAACCAGATCTATGGGAAGTTTAACATTCTGTGTTTGTTTTTTTGTTCTAGATATTAACCATTCAGATATAGGGAACCGGCTCTTGTTTGCAGGAGGTGTGTATTTCTGGCTAACAAACCTCCTGTCAAATGATGATTGAAATATGCTGTGGAGAATGTAAATATTTGGCTTCCCCATAAAGCATTTATTTTTATGGACAGTGAGCACAAGAGCTGATCCATTACAAAACTACATCCTGTCACCTATCTTTCATTCCACGAACACCCATGGTAATTAATATTCCCACTGAGAGTGAGGCATCAGACGTAGCTGTCATCTCTGGTTTCCTCATTGATGAGAAAGTAGAAACCTAGTCAACCAAAGGATCACAATCACAATAGCCACCAGAGATTGATGCAATGGAAAGAACAAGGAAGCCGCAAACAATTCCAACCCCTAGTTTGCATCATGTGTCGAACCCAGTCCATGGAATACCAGTTGCTCCAGGTGAGCCATCTACACACCCACCACCAAGACAAAGGAAATGTAAGCTTCCAGCCATTCTAGATGAGCAAGGAAAGACACATGCTGTTGAGCAAAGAAATGATGGTGGAGATGAAGCCTTGCTACCGCAGATAGAGCTAGAGATAGAGCGAGCCGACCCGAACTTCCCATGCTACACTCGGCCAAGAAGACCTGGTGCAGTAGATGTAGATATTTTGAAAAGGTGGTGACAACTTTGATAGCACCATGGATCCCTCTTAGTATGACCTTGCTGCACGATATCCTCCTTGAGTTGGCTGTATTGAAGTTCCAAGGCCATGATACTCGACAACAAGAGGGGTTGCAGATAAAAGACTACATGAACATAACCCAGGCTGCTACATGTGTTGTCAAAGTACTCAAGCCATAGAAGTGGGATGAGGGACTGGCCACTGTGTGACTAACCAACATGCTCTTCATACCTCACTTTAGCCATAGCATACAGGTCAATACGTATGTAAAGCATTTACTGGTCTTCTTTCATAGAGGATATTTATGGCTGGATCAGCCATATACAGTTAATGTTGAATTAATAGAAAGAATAAAAGGACTCCCAAATGATGGAAAATATCCTCTACCTTACCTGGATAAGCACAATACTAAACCCATCAAGAAGAAGCACAACCTTCAGCGAGTAGGACGGGGCTACTTTCCTGGGCCCATCCAGGACAAAAGTGTCCGTGTAACTACAAAAATATTATCCTGTAAAATATTCATAAGATGATACCGACACAGTGTTCGACAGTGGTAGTAGAAATTGTAGATTTATGTGCACATGGATAAAATTTCAACTAGTCATGGTATTTGCTAAACACACTGTTCGAAGATGTGATGCTGGATCAACACAAGAAAGGTCACAAATTCTACTATTCCTAGTTACTAATTTTGATTTCCTTCACTGTCTAGGCTGACCCTTCGGACTATGTACGCATGGTTGTCCCAATATATTTCCTGGGGTAAAGATACCATAATTTATGGGAATATAGGGAAGAAAACAACCACTAACAGGATAAAAATATTGTATTCTTCATGCACACAGAGGCGATACGACAAGTTGTCCAAAAAACTCACAGGATCCGTGCCACAACTGTGCACAAGTACATTGCTTTCATTAAGTTTGAAGCTGATGTACATAATAAAAATCTACCACCTAGAAAATATCGACTTCCACATATACATCAAGCAAGATTTATAGTAACCAATGACAATGTGGATGCAATTGTCAATTTGTGGCCTGAGGAATGGGGCGGCACACTCATAGAGCCAATACTGGAAGAACAAAATGCAGAAGAACTGCCAATTCATCAAGTTAATGGTGAAGAGAATGAAGGCAACGATGCCCAAGAGGATCCATCACAAGAAAACAGGGAGGAAAATGATGATATGGAGGACTCAGACCAGCATCCTTCAGAGCGGCTGCTTGGTGGAGATTAGATGCAGAACCGCATGCAGCCCGAGAAAGGCCACTCATCTCAAAAGAAACAGAAAGCCAACAAAATGATGAACACAACTACATTAACTGAGGATGAGTTACAGGAACTTTCCAACGCTGTTAAGAAATTTGTGCAAGATAACCTCAATGGTCTAAGGGCCCAGTAAGTGAGCATTTCTACCCAAGTCCAGGACCAGTTCAATAAGTTGACAACGGCTATCAACGATATGAAGGACACTATGGAGGCCAAAACATATGGCATTGATCCTAGCGTGCCACTAGTCACATAGACGTGAGTACCACTGATCAAAGTAATCATTCAGAAGCAGACACTCGAAGCAAATGAAGAGATCAGCATAGGTATTGGTGATAATAGCGTCGTTATAGAATTCTTCAAGTTTCTATTGGAGGAGCTCTATAACATCCAATAAGCAGCTGGAACCGAACTTTGGATAAGGAAAAATGTAGTTGCTTACAAGAAGCAAAACAACAAAAGAAGACCAAGCTACGCAAGGCCCTATTGGAAGGAAAGGATCAGGAACTGCAGGAGAACATAAACCTCCTAGCCAAGAAGGAGCAAGAAATATTAGCCCGGGAACAAATCTGTATCACGTTCTTGGATTCTATTAAGAATTCCATTGCAGCATTCCCACCAGAGGCTGGGAAAGAAGATGAGGACTCCATGGATAAAGTCACCAGGCTTGCGAATATTGCACAATATATTCATCACAAAGTAGAAGATCTGCAACCTAGATAGATACCAAGCACAGCCCTGGAGGTGCTAGCAGAAAGAAGAATAACAGTGTCTGAAGCTGCTGAGAAAATTAAAGATGGAGAGGAACTATGTGCAAAGGCCGCAGATGCTGCTGCGACTATTTGGGAAACATTGCTAGAGGATGGCACAACTAAAAAATAGGGTAGAGTATACAAGAGGTGGATGAGCACATCATTGCTGCGAAGGTGGAAATGCGAAAACCTCCCTTCCAGTAAAAAGTCATTAAGAATGTAGAGATCAAAAGTCTCCAGCAGGAAGTGCAGACCCTTCATGAGCAAGAAAAAGATAGGGAAGCTGAGGTTGAGGTATTCCAGTCGGAAGCAGAACATCTCACAAAACATATTCAGCCAATGCAACAGAAACTTCAAAGCATATTGCAATCAATAGAGAAAGACTTGTTGGAACATGTACATTCCGACCGTGTGGAGCAATTGGCTGCGCAAGCAAAGGAAGCTGGGACAAAAGTTGCTAAGGTTGAAATAATGGTGCAGGAATTCCAATGCAAGGTCTGTATTCTTGCACAGCTAGACCCAAAACAAACAAGTCCAAAATAATGCAAGAAAATACGACCAAGGCACTCGGCTGAAAAAAAAAATTGAAATTTTGAAATTTTGAATTTTGGAGGCAACCACAGCATTGTGTGTGCGTAACAAGGATGTGGAACTAGAAGCAAAAGTTGTGTGGAAATGATGATGCACATTAAATCCATTGCCAAACTAGTTATGAATCAAATGATGGAAATTCCAAGGCAGCTAGCAAGTACTGACAGACCATTAAATGCATCAAGATTCAATGAAGATTTGGCGCTTGAGACAGGACAACACTACAGGCAGATCAAGTGTGGGGAACTCTGTAATGATGGTCATCCATCTCATCACCACATGATCACGATTGTCAATACACAAAAATGGAAACATCGATAATCATATCATCTATAAGAAGGAAATATAGTACACAAGATGAGGGTCTTATCCTAATAATGTACCTAGATAAGCCTGCATGAAAGGTGACCCGATGCTCTTCCTGTAATATCAGGGTTCACTTGCACCAAGCATACATCACTAAGTTGTGTTTATCAACCAATGGATACAGTTACAAATGGGTTGGGGAGTGTCCTGCCAAGAAGCCTTGCGGGCTAAAGCTATTGCTGCAGCTTCTAGCGTGTTAGGTGTACCCAGAGACAGTAAGAAGAAATATGGTGATAGTCTCCCAGTTACTTTGAACCAGTGACAAGTCTCTGGAAAATTCATCCTTGGATATTAGTAGATCAATATATTAGCAATCATGTTGGTGGCACCAAAGTGATTTCTATTAGGGACGAAAGTTCTGGCCCAATTTGACAAACCTCACAGGGTCTGAACCAGAATCCGTACCGTCTTTCACAAAGTCTATAGGATTGGAATCTGACCTCATCCTCCATCCATATATGAGGGGTCTCTAGATCTTAGCGGACTGCGGGAGGGCCAACGGGAAAATGTTAGCTTGTACTCTATGCTTCTTAGGTGAAATTTGTCAAAGTTGGGCAAATCATTCACCTCCACCACCCTAGATAACAAGGATTTTTTGGATTTTGATATGGACAAATATTCAAATTTCATATCTATGGAAAAAAGGGTGGTGAAGAACAAGCTGCAGAAGAGATGAACTTGAGGAAGAACAATAGGAAAACAAGCTGCAACAACCCACAACAACCACGCATCAAACCTCAGGAGCATGAGAATCGCAAAAGAGCCAAGGCCACTTGGATTGTTGTGTTGGAATGGGAAACTAACCACCCTTAGTGAAATTGGAGGCAGACTATGATAAGATGATGAAAGAGTCCCTGAGAAAAGACAACATTCCTATTCACAGGGATCTTGGTCCCAATAAGAAGCACATAAGCTTACCTTTTCGACTCAAGTGAACTCTGATCTTGAATCCTCCATTACCCATCCTCTAAATGTTGCCAAGAAATGAGCTATATCGATGTGCTAACCCCGTAACGCACCTAAGTCTGTGAAAAAGTTGCCTTGAAGGAACCTAAAAAAAAAAAGAAGAAGAAGAAGAAGAGAAAGGAGTAAGATGCAAAAGCTAGGAGGCAGCAGAAGCTACACACAATATATATATATATATATATATATTTGCAAAAGATGCCGCATAGGTCATGCCGGTTCATATGTTCCTTGCTTCATGGCTCGGGATGAGCCACAGGTGAGTGTTGGGGGCTTCTTGGCCTGAGAAAGGGGCATAAGAAGGAATTTCATGTGCATAACCAAGGAAAATGCACTGCATGTGTGATAGAAGCAAAGGAAGATCGTGAAGGACGTAAAGGGCCCGTGAAGGCAGAAAAGAGAGGCACGTGGAAAAGGAAAGGCAAGCGTGGAAGAACGCAAGGGGAAAATGACTGGAAAGCGATGGATGCAGAATCCAGATCATTGTCGTATAGGGAGGTGTAAGCCTGCAGCTACACATGTATGAGAATATATTTCTAAGTCAGGTTGATAGTGCCTCGTGTCAATTCATGATCAGCCCAGCTGTAACCAGAGGGGTGGCTGATGCTGACAGTTGACAGATTGCCTGTAAGCAAACGACACAGTGCAGTCATGTAAAATAATATAAATAAGAGAGATTTAATATTTAGAGGGTTTCTTTTTGTTAGTCGTAATTATAGAGTAGGTTTGATAGATGAGATTTTTATATAGTTGCAGAAAACAGATCTAAGAGGAGGGTAATTGGGAATCTGTAGGAGGCAGTCAGAGTAGTGCAATGGGAGAGATCTACTAGAGCAGTGCATATGCTAGGGAAGTCGATCTAGGTTGTGTGTGGATCTACAGGTAGTAGCAGTAGCTTAGGAGAAATAAGACAGAGAGCATGAGAACCATAAGTATGAACTTAAAGACAGATCTCAAGATCATTTTGCATCCCGTAGATTGCAAGGTGCTATATCCTTTCTCATTCCAGATGAAGAGCACCTTGTTGGTTTTGCCTAGATGGGTTTCCACATTATCTCTTGTGTTTGAATGAATGGTTAATATGGTCAATGTCTATGTGATTGATTACTATTTCCTTTCCATAAAATGTTCAAATGTTACTTGAATCTCTGTTATCATTCTGCAATTGGTAAATGAATGGTCGAAATGCATTGTTGAGCCGAATATATATATATATATATATATANTGAAACCTGACTTAAGTCATAGAGCCGACTCGATGTGAATCAGCTGCGTCGCATGAGTTGCGCTAGCTACGAGGTGGACAGGAAGATCAGGTCTTACGCAATGACATATGTTTTTGATCGGTCGTGCAGAACTGACTCCTCTGTCCAACCGCCTTGCTGCCTTTGTTGAGCTCCTTCACTGCAAGCCAAGGGACTATACTCCCCCGACAATTGTGGAAACATGGTTTCGGCAGTTACCCATATATGAGATATCTTGGGTGAGACTGCACCTGCTTTGCAGGTGTTTCCAATGGGGCTTGCTCTATTGGGTTGGTATCTCAGGTAGTTGCTGGATCGATGTGTTGTGTAGAAACTAGGTCGCGCGAGTGGGGAAAAGTGGCCATCAAAATCCATATGATATGGAAGGTTTATTTTAGTATAAAAAATTTTAAGTTTCACCAGAAGGCTCGCAAAATCCATGCCCCCTATGGCTTCTAAGAGTGCATCCCTATGAGAAGGACAACTCTATAACACCTCCAATGATGACATCGCACAAGGATTTTGTTATCGGATAAATATACTCAAGCAGACTCAAGCCAGATCTCCCTAGTCCAATTTGATCTAGAACAAATCAGATACATAATACATCCTACTTTCTTAGATCAAATAGAAATACAAGTTAATAAGATAGATCACTGACCCGAGATATACAAATCCTCTTCTCTCTTTGTTGATCCAAGCTCCAGAGCCTTTAGATATTCAGCTTCAAAACCATGTAAAGAAACTGGAAACAAGAAAACAGTACATGTGTATCCAAACATTAATTGATCTAAGCTAACAGTTAATGAAGAAAGCTCTAAACATTATCAACACTGTTGGGTGTTATAATTTCTTAATTAATTCACCTAATCTTTAATTATCGACTGAGGATGATAAAGTTAGAGTTGACACAAAGTATATGTGAAGGTAGAGGGGTTCCTAGGGTGTTGTGGAAATATTTTAACAAAGAAAAGATCGAAAGATATTTCAAAATGAAAAACCAAGTCAGACTCCTATAGATTCAACTATCAAGGTCAATAATCCAAAATAGAGTATTAGATTAGAGAAGTATCAAGCTATACTACTCTACTCTATGGACAATAAATATATAAACAATACTATTCTATTATTTATAGTAAAACCTATTAATTAACTATTCTACTTCATAACAATTTCAGAAACTAACTATACAAAGAAGGATTATATTCGAAACCAACTATACATGCAATTAACAAATGTACATAATGGTTCAAAATGAACTATC
Source organism: Pseudotsuga menziesii (assembly GCA_001517045.1). Lineage (NCBI taxonomy): Eukaryota > Viridiplantae > Streptophyta > Pinopsida > Pinales > Pinaceae > Pseudotsuga > Pseudotsuga menziesii. The sequence continues at coordinate 26,803 of LPNX010645833.1, forward strand.
TAATTCCACTCTCCTTGATTGTTCTGTGGATATGCATTCACTGTGATTGGAACTAGAGAAGGAGTAGTGTGAAAATGGCTTTCAAAATAAGTAACGAAATTGAAAGGAATCAAATCTAACTTAACTTCTACAAATATGTGCAAACTAAGGAATGTCCAGTTACAGGTGATAGTAAACATGATGATCTATTCCATAAGAAAATGATTCTTAATTAAAAATATATGATGAACAACTTAATCTATTAAGAGACAAGATTATTTTTAAATACTTTCATAAATAACCAATTCTTATATGAAACAGATGTAAGAGGAATCTAGCTTATAAACAAGTAAAAGACCTCAATGAAAGAAGCAAGCAAAAAAATTAATAAAGATAACTTTAATAGGAAGAAAATAGAAAAATTAATAAATAAGACTTAATTAGGAAAGCAAGTGGAAAACTTAATAAATAAAACTTAAGTAGGAAAGCAAGTAGAAAACTTAATAAAGATAATTCCTTTAAATCCTACTCTACAAATCTCTTCAGTATGGCACACAGTGAGATGAATAGGCCCTACTACTATGATCAATTTACAAGGTGCTAGTATACTTCCTTATAAATTAACACATCTAACCCTAAATTCAATGTACAAAGAGATAAACCAAACCAAACCAGTGATATAATTACAAAACATTACAACAGTATTGAAGAAGGAAATCAGAAACCAAAAGAAATAGAATCACAAAGCATAACTCAACACATATTCAAGGTGAAAAGAGGTGAAAGATAGGAATAAAACTTAATAAATACTTTAAACAATCTAACCTATAGTCGTAATGATAAACATAACCATTATCTAACTACCATAGTCAAAACATATTTCAAAATCTAAAGAAACGGAGCTTAAAATAGGCTTAAAACAAATGAAGAACACTAAAGGCTAAATGACGACCTAGATAACAGATTGGAAGGTAGGTCTGAGTGACAGGCTGGACAAGTTGTCTGAATGACAGATAAAACAATATAAGATTGCCTAAATGATCTAATTTTTATCTCTTCTTGTGCACATGAAAACAAAATGCATAAAGACAACAATTAAACCTACTTAGTGACCAAATTTGACAGCAAAATAACTTAAACTAACTCATAATTATACGGACATCATTATCTATTGCATTGTTAAACAGACCGAAATATAACTAAATGAATCTATGAAAAAATGAAAATGAACAAAACTAAACCTATTGTAACTTGATCCTAAGAGAGCAAAGCAATCTACACTACGTAGTTGTCAACATAAGACTGGAAAGGAAATTGAAAGCAAACTATGTGCAACCGATCAGTTTTTAATCTATGAAATAAGAACTAGATTATCAACACAAAATTATAATAAAACACATGCTACATAAAACAATGAAATGAATGATTACAGTAATTCAATTGCATAAACAAACTGGAAATGCAACTATACTAATTGCAAAGAAAATGATAACGAAAATACACAAGAATGAAAACCACTGGTTGATGAGGGGCCCTCTCAGCAATTAGGGTGACGCATCCTAAATGTTTACATGAACACGATCATATACACAGCAAGAATTTAACTTATATTAAAAATACGGAACAATATTACAGATTCTTCTGAGATTAACTGATTACATACATAAACTAGCTCACTACGCTCTCTCTTAGAGGAGAATATATATAGTGTTTATAGGAGTGAGCAGGTCAACCATTTAATTCGTCGACCACTCCTTAAAATAGTCAACCATTATTACAATCAAATGACCATAAGCCAATGCATAGTCATCCTCCTTCTTCCTCGCGCGGCGGTTCTCCCTTGCATGTGCTGTAACGTGGGGATCCCATTTTACGTGGAATGATATCGTGGTGTCAAATAGAGGAGGAAAGAAGGGAAGATTTCTAGAATGAGGGTCATTCAAACACCTAGATGCATGGAGAACACAACAGTTAAAACCATTCAGTGCTTTAACCATTTAGGAATCTACCAATGGACATCGCATGGTTTGATCGACGAGCTGGATGGTAAGTTGGAGGTGCTCTACGCATATCTAGTGTGATGCGTGTCCAGCTGTTGGCTGATCGAAAAGATCATAACCTACAAAAAAATTCATATATATATCAAACGTGCTCCTAAATAATATCAATTTTAAATTTTAATCAATAAAATTGTGAAATAATAATAATAAACCATAATTTGCATAAATCCAAATATATTCATACCTGAGGCTAAATGACAAGCTGTATGACATAAATTTGTCAAAAAGATGACAAAATGGATGTCAAAAAGTGTAATTTACCAGTAAAAAATGGTGACAAAACTAAGATCAACAAACACAACAAGGCTTATGTAAAGATATTTGTATTAATGTAATCAAGGAGATATATATCATTGCATGGGAAATAACATTACAACCTAGCCTTAACATTGCAATATTCCATCCAACAATCGAAGCCAAATCCAACAAAGGATTAGATCTTGCCTTCCAAAGAATGATAGGGATCACCTAGAAATTTCACCAGCATAATAGTAACATATTCCTTCCTCCCTTCACAATGAAGAGAGGGTTTAATTTATAAGGCTAAAGAGGTAGAGTAGGTTGAGGATTAGGAGGAGGAGTTGAAGGGATCTCCCCCATAGGTTAGGAACTAAATTCTACCTCACCTAGATGATAGGGAGAATCCTACACCTCATCCACCTTCGAGAAGGGCCTCAAAAATTCATTTTTTTCCTTCAAAAAACCATTGGCGCACTTAGAAGGAATGGAAAGAGCACCATCAACGCTTCTAGGATGAAGGGAAAGAGCACTGACGCACCTTCTTTAGGAGAAAGAGCACCATCGGTGCACATAATATGAAGGGAAAGAGCGTCAGCCTTCTTAAAGAGGGAGAAAAGGTAGAAACAACCTTAGCATAGAGAACTTTGGGGATTAAGAAAACGGTTGACACATGGATCAAGAGGAAAATATTTTGGTGTAACATATTTTGAGCTAAGTCATCAACTACGAAATAGTTGGAAGCAGGCCTAGCATTAGGGTTGTGAAATGTTTTCTTGAAGACACCTTTTGGTATCTTGGGAATTGGTTCAACAACTTTATCAATAGTGAGAGGGGTTGAAGTTTCAGTAGCAGAATTACCCTTCTCTTGAGCCTTCGATTCGTAATTATTATTTCTTGTTTCGAGGAAAGTGTTGGATTGTACCATATTGATATAATTGTGATCACTAGGGGCACTAGATGTGCCCCTGGCATATGTTGAAGCAGAAGCTGCATTCTGTCCTTTGGGAAAGAAATCCTTCAGGACAAGTGATTGTTGATTCTTAATCCCTTTTTGTGCTTATTCCATTAAAGCGATTTGAGAAGTAAGGTGGTCTCCTTGGTACAACTTACAAGGAAACCTGAAATTTTTCTTGTTTTTCTTCCCCCCATCAGCATTGTTTGTGGGTGTTTTTTTTTTTTGTTACCCTCACCCTTCCTCCCCTTCTTCTTTTTCCCACCAGGTTTCTAATTTCCCTTTTGAGAATACTTTGCATAAACATTATCACTTTGTGATGAGGGGGTGGAATCCTTAGCTTCCTTCGCTACAAATTGTTTCATTTATAACTCATAAATTTGATTGGCTAGTGATTATATAGTGGGATTACTTACTAAACCAACCATGCCATCGGCATGGGATCCAGGATTGGGTTTCTCTTGGTCACTCCTAGAACTCAGTGCCTCAGAGATAATTTCATACAAAATACCATACTAAGCATATATCACATCTAATTGTTGTGCCCTGAGCATTGCCTCTTCCTCTGTGGTAACCCCCAAAGTGGATACATCATTAGAAATATAAGGAAATAGAGATTTCAAGAACCACTCCAACAAAAAATTGAGAGGTATGGTGGATTTAATAAGCATCTTTCATCTTCACCACTCTTGAATATGATCGGATATGTGTGTGTCCTTGTTCAGTTGAAAAGTCGACAACAAGTATGTACTGGCATCATACTAGATAGGAAGCTGAATGTGATTTAAGAACATGGTTTCTAAATCCAAGAAGCTATCATATGCAGTAGATGAAATTTCTATGTACCATTTAGCTACCACATGAGTCAACGTTCTCTAAAAAATACTCGACCAAACGGATTCATCGTTCAATGATTTAGGAGAGAACCAAAGGTGGAATGTGGTAATGTGAAAACCTCGGTCCTCACAAGATTTTCCTTCAAAATTAGGGATGTATGAGGGAAGTTTGATGGGTACAGGTGGCCATACCACATTGTGCCATATGGGGTAATTCATTAGCTTGGACAAATCTGACAAGTTTGGTGTTGCCACAAAAGGAAGTTTAGTCCTAACCGAGGTTTGATATTGATGAGTTTGGGGTGTGGAAGTACCTACCCCATGGATCCCAAAAGAAAAGGTCTAGCTTCCACCAGCCACCGGTTGTGATGTGGTTCCATTTTTCTAAAAAGGGTTCCACCTGAAAGGAAACAGATTACTGGTAACCACTTATACTATGAAATGAGAACTTTATACTAAGAACGAGAACTCTAGCCATAAAAACAATGATTTTCGCATAAAAACACCAAAAACACCCTCCAAATAGAAAAGTGTTGATACCAGTATACACTTTTTTTTTCGGGGTAAAAAATAGAGCCATGGCCTAAACATCCCATACTGTTATTTATGAAAACATTAAAATCAACCCCTAAATTGGAAAAATATTTTTTTCGTCAAGAGATAAATTACAATTTTTTTGAAACTTCCATATTAAACAAAAACAAACATTTCATCAATAATTTCACAACTCTAACCATATAAAATAAAATAAATTATGATGTGATCCATATTGAAATCATATAGTAGACCATACAAGAACAAATAATTCATATAAATATTCAAAAACTCCTTTAGAGTTTCAATTACAAACATCATACTAATAAAAAACATCTAAAATGTTTCATCTGAAATTATTCAATTTGATCCATGGATTTTGACACTCCATTACAATTGATATTTTCTGCAAATGAAGGACAAGGAATGGATATAATAAAAAACAATGAAAAAAAACCCTAATCCCGTAAACCCCCCACAACATTACAATAAGCTCACAATTAAGATAAATTCAATTGCAACAAAATCACTTCTAATTCACCATATCTAAACATAGAGTATGTCTTATTTACAATTTTACTATGTATGCATGTTTATGGATTTTTGAATCCTTGATAATAATTCTATGTACAAAAATACAAGGAATTGAAAATATATTTGGTAATAATCCTATTGTTTACTAAAAGAATTGAAAAATGTCTATTGAGTATTTACAATGTAATTACATATTTCTTTTGATTCCATGATAACTATGCCTTGGGTTATGTTGTAGAAGTAATAAATTCTAGTTGGATTGATGATGTTAAGGCATTTAGACATTCACATTCTCTATTAATGAGTGTTAGAATAATAAATCCATAGTTACCTACCTTAGACATTAATTAATTCATTTTTGTCTTATTTTCCTAGTTTCCAATATTCCACTCTATGCAAGTTGTCTTCCACATGCCATAGAAGTCAAAATTGATAAAACTGAGTCATGGAGCACTTGGGAAACCTCCTGGAATCCATATTTAACATATCCGATTTATTCTAGATCCTCCCTAGTGCATATCTTCTTTTTCTGCTAAGTTGCCTGCTTTATTGAGGTTTATGGCAAAAGGGAAAGTAAGACTAGGTGTATTTGACTTGTTTTTTTTCCTCATCACCTTCCCATTATTTTCTCCTAATAAAAGCATGTATGAGTTGTATTTCCATCACTTATTATCTTGCCTACTTGAATTTTCCAATTCGTGAGCCTCTAGGTAGATTTGTAAACTGCTTTATGCACCTATGGGGGATTTGACTAGATTTAGTAAGCCTGCTTTTTTACTATTTCGAATGGAATCCTTATGCATTCAAATATCTCATGTAATTATATATTGAAGCATCCTATGACTTCATAAGGTTGGATTTTGTACACTTATTCAATACATATTAGTGTTATGCTCTGATTTCAGTCTCCTTTGTGTGTAAATTTGCATGTTTGATTAGCAATTTTGTGAGTGCAATTGTTATATCACTTGGGTAATTTCCACATGGTATCAAAGCCTTTTTAGATCGATTTCTCTCCTTCCATATTGCTATTTCAGGTTCGACATCTTGACCAGGAGCATTCTGCTGATTGAAGGGCACAGTTTCTGAGCTATGGATCAATCTCGGAAGATCATCTTGATTCCATTTAATTTATTTGAATAGAAAGAAGAGATGGAGATACTGTTGAGAGAAAAAGGTATCTACAGGGTGATTATGGCAACTAAGGTAGATCCCAATGCAGCTGCAGAGAAAATTAAATGGCACAACAGGAGGGATGAGGCCTATGATCTCTTGTGTCTGAGCATATCCAGAGACCTCCTTTTCCATCTTGATGGATTGACATCACCTAATGAAGTGTGGGAGAAGCTTGTAGATATTTTTGGTAAGACATATGAGATGAGATGACATCAAATCGAGAATGAATTGATCTCTTTGAGTCCCACCAGCTTTGAATCCCTCCAACTCTACTTTTCCAAGTTTAAATCCCTTGTTTTGCAGCTAAAAGAGTGTGTAATTGAAAAGAACGAAGAGAATCTAGTTTTTTCCATACTCTCAAATCTTGGCCCTGACTATTCAGTGTTTTTTTTGACCTTCCATGCCACCAAGTTGACAAATCGAGCCTAGAAGATGCCTAAGCTTGCAGAGTTCATGGAATCCCTGACACAAGAACAAGATAAAATGGTGATGATGGGCACCATCAAACCTTCCAAAGAGCAATCCTTGGTTGCTGGAGATTCGAGGGTGGATTCAAAAGGCAAGAAGAAAAATAAGAAGCCACCTAAGCAAAAGAGAGACAAGAACAAGTCTCAAGAGGAGCCCCAAGGCTCCAAGAAGAACTTCTAGAAGAAGAAGAACAAAGGAGAAATGAGCAAGTGTGCATACTGTAGTAAGGGATATCATCCTGGAAGCTCCTGAATGAAGAAGTAAATTGACATGCTGACCCAACTCCTAGAGAAGAATAACATCTCCCTTCCTAATTTCTCAAAGAAGAGGGAAGGAGGACTAAATTCAGAGGACAGAGAGAGCATACATGCATTGGTTGCTGGCACATCAATCTCACATAGCTTCATCATAGACTCTAGAGATTCAAGAAATATGGTTTCAACCAAGGATACATTCTCCTCTCTTGACATGTGAAAAGGTCCACCAATAGTGCTGGGAGATGACTCTCTCACTGACATTTTGGGGAAAGGAAGGATTGACCTTGACCATGGTAAGTTCAGTAATGTATTGTATGTTCCAGGTCTTGCCTCTAACCTCTTGTCAGTGTATCAGATGACTCACACAGGGTCTCCAAAGAAGGTCATATTATCCCCTGATGATGTTGAGATCACAGAGAGCTCAAATGGTAAAGTCATTGCAAAAGGAGTTGTAGATCACACTTCGAAGGTATACATGTTTTCACATTTTCTACCCTACTCAAACCCCTCTGCTCTTTTGATTCATGATAATTAGGAAAGCAAGCTTTGACATGAAGTATTTGGCCATCTTAACTATAAGTATCTTTCTGATCTAAGTAAAAAAGAAATGGTCATAGGGTTACCAAAGATAAAGTTTTCCAAGGGAGTCTGTCAAGGTTGTATCCTAGGAAAACACCGAGAGCATAAATTTGAGAGAGCTAGTCATTAGAGAACCTTTGCACCTCTTGAGTTGATCCATAGTGATGTTGCTGGTCCATTTTATCATATGTCAGTGAGTCAAGCCAAATAATCATTGACCTTCATAGATGAATTTTCTAGGTATTGTTGGCTTTACTTCCTGAAGCATAAGTCTGAATTTTTTGGCCTCTTCAAAGTCTTTAAGGCCTTGGTTGAAACCCAGTCTGGGAGGAGACTCAAGATCTTCAGATCTGAAAATGGTGGTGAGTATGTCAAGTCTCAGTTCATTCAATATTGTGAAGATGCAGTTATTCAGATGCAACATTCAATCCCTTACACACCATATCAAAATGATGTTGCTGAGAGAAAGAATAGGTCATTGAAGGATATGCAAAACTGTATGATGGAGGCTAATACTTTTCCACCAAATTTTTGTGCCGAGGCTATAAAATATGCATCCTATATCAAAAAAAGGGTGCCTCATAAACAACTTGATGGTATGACTCCTTTCGAAGCTTGGAGTGGGCACAAGCCAGATGTGACCCATTTCAGGATTTTTGGCTCAAAGGCTTGGGCTAGAATTCCAATTGAAAAGAGAAAGGGTTTGCAGCCCCAAAGTCAAGAATGCCTATTTTTTGGGTATTTTGAAGATTCAAAAGGGTACAAGATGATCAACTTGAGAAAAAACAAATCCTTCATTGAAAGGATTGTTCAGTTCCAAGAAGAGCCTTTAGCAGTAGTTGAAGTTGGAGAGTCTTCTTCACCACCAGAACCATTGAAAGTAAGTGAAGAGACAAATGAGTTCGATGATTCTGATATATATAATAATTATTATTTAATTGCAGTTCCTGACAGTCCTACAAGACCAAAATGGGCAGCAAAGACCATTCATGCAGCTAGGGAACTAGCTGGAAATCCTAGTGATCCTAGGAGGACTAGATCTTAGTTTTGAGAGTGCCCTGTGTATGAAAGACCCTTTGTTTGCAGAGAAGTGATATATGATGGTTGAATTAGAACCATAGACATATGAATATGCATTACATTATCCAAGATGGCAAACAACCATGAAAGAAGAATTTAGCTCACTCCAGAAGAACAACACTTGGGAACTGGTTGATCTTCCCCTAGGGAGAAAGCTAGTTCAATGTAAGTGGGTTTTCAAAACTAAGTTTTCTGCTGATGGTTCACCTTTGAAATATAAGGTAGGATTGGTAGCCAAGGGATACTCACAGGTACATGGTATTGACTACAATGAGACCTTTGCACCAGTGGCAAAGATGGACTCCATTAGGCTAGCCTTAGCCATTGCAGCTTCGAAGCAGTGGGAGGTACATCACATGGATGTGAAGTGTTATTTCCTGAATGGAGATATTATTCAATAGATTTACATGAAGAAGCCTTAAGGGTTTGTGTCTAATCCATATTTTGTGTGCAGGTTAAATAAATCATTCTATGGGCTCAAGCAAGCCTCGAGGGCTTGGTATGCCAAGATTGATCGCTTTCAACTATCATTAAATTTTGTTCGATGCAAGTCTGATACTAATGTTTATTTGAAGCTGATTCATGGTTCTTTGATGATTATTGTCTTGTATGTAGATGACCTTCTGATTACAAGAAATTAAAAGAAAGAAATTGCCTCCTTGAAGGATGCAATGAACCATGCATTTTCTATGACTGATTTGGGGTTGTTGAGCCAATTCTTGGGTATCAAAATTGCTCAATCCCAACATGGAATAAAAGTAAATCAGTCCAAGTATGCTTTATATTTGCTGAAAAATTTCAACATGAAATATTGCAAGCCAAGTAAGACTCCCTTCCTTTCAGGAGTTAAGCTTAAAGAAGTAGGTTCTTCTCCTATGGTAAATAATACACTGTATAGGCAGTTGATTGGGTGTTTGCTGTACCTTACACACACTCAACCTGATATTTCTTATGCAGTAAGTGTGGCTTGAATATACATGGATCAACCTCGTGGGATCCATTGGAGAGCAGCCAAAAGGATCCTTAACTTTGTTCAGGGAACAAGAACTCATGGGATCTTCTATGAAGCTAAATCTGATCTTGATTTGATTGGGTTTACTGACAGTGATTGGGAAGGTGACAACACAGATCGAAAGTCAACATCAGGATATGTGTTCATTCTTGCTAAAGGACCAATTAGCTGGTCAAGCAAGAAACTGAGTTCCATAACACTATCATCTATAGAAGCAGAGTACAAAGGAGTTGTAAATGTAGCAACTCAATGTTTATGGTTGCAGGGGATACTTGGTGAGTGTGGCTTTGAATCAGATTTTTCAACCATTATCTATTGTGATAATCAGAGAACCATTCAAATATGAAATGATCCAGTTCAGAGACAGAGAACCAAACACATTGAGATCCATACACACTACATCAAATAACTCGTGCATGATGGCACCATTCACCTACTCTTCTGTGCATCTTCAGAACAAGTAGCAGACATATTCACCAAAGTTTTTTGTGATAAGACATTCAGCAATATCAAATCACTACTGGGGATTGATGATCATGCTATGAAGCATGATTGATGACAAGATTTTCAAAAAAAAAATTACTGTCCATGTTTAAGGGAGGATTTTCCCACTGGGTTTTTGCCTCTTTTCTTGGTTAAATGGACATGCAACATGTAAAGGATGACTAAGCCTTGTTTCTAGGCCCTATATTTTTCTTATATTTACTCATAAATTCATGCTTAAGGGGGGGTGTTATAATAATCAATCCATATTTACCTACCTTAGACATTAATTAATCCATTTTTGTCTTATTTTCCTAGTTTCCAATATTCCACTCTATGCAAGTTGTCTTCCACATGCCATAGAAGTAAAACTTGCTAAAACTGAGTCATGCAGTGCTTGGGAAACCTCCTAGAATCCATATTTAGCATATCTACTTTAGTCCAGATCATCCCTAGTGCATATATGCTTTTTATGCTAAGTTTCCTACTTTATTGAGATTTATGGCAAAAGAGAAAGTAAGACTAGGTGTAGTTGAATTGTTTTTTTCCCTCATCATCCTCCATCACTTATATTTCCATCACTTATTATCTTTCCTACTTGAATTTTCCAATTCGTGAGCCTCTAGGTAGATTTGGAAACTGCTTTATGCACCTATGGGGGATTTGAATAGATTTAGTAAGCCTTCTTTTTTACTATTTCGAATGGCATCCTTATGCATTCGAATGTCTCATGTAATTATATATTGCAGCAGCCTATGACTTCATAAGGTTGGCTGTTGTACACTTGTTCAATACAGATTAGTGTTATGCTCCAATTTCAATCTCCTTTGTGTGTAAATTTGCATGTTTGATTAGCAATTTTGTGAGTTCCATTGTTCTATCTGAGTTCAATTTCCACAAAGAGATGTGATGTAAAGTTGCTTCTTTAGCCACATTACCTATCCAAAAACCTTGATAAGCATACATTTGATCATCTCAACTCTAAGTAGATAATTTTGAATATGAAAAGTTGTTAATAATCCTAATTTTGAATACAGCTTGATTGTTTTTCGAAAATTGTAATAATCTTATTAAAGCTTATTCATAAATAATTTAAATTCATCCTTTATACAATCCTTTGTAGACTTGAAGAACAACTAATAATTTTTAATTTGAACAAAACTTGATATTTTCTTAAACTCTTTTTTTTATTAAAATGAATTTGTATTTTCTTATTTGTATGTGAATTTGGTCATTTTCTATTTAAAATATAATTTTATTGAATTCACCACAATTTAGAAAAAATAATTTAATGACTTCATCTTCATTATAATACTATAAAGAGTATAATAAATATCTTTAAAAATTTCATGTACTTCATTTACTCATCATAATTTTTAATTATTTTATAAAAATAAAATTTTGAAATAATATTAACGTGATCATTTCATTATTGGCTTAACGATTTTATGGTTTTGGGGGTAAAAACCTCTTCTTTGTGGAGTCATGTTTCTTAATACTCCATATTCTTTACTTTTTTATTATGAAAAGTTATTTGGTTTTTGGTGATTCTTTTCACAAACCTGCATAGGATTAAGAAATGATTTGTCCCAAAAGTTTGAGGAGGATATGCAGTGGCCGGTACTAATCATGTTACAAATCCATTTAATGGAGATTACCATATCACCATACAATTTAAGAAAATGGCACATTTTTATGAAAGTTCCAAATCATTCATCAAATTGCAAACATTACTGGAATTGTTTTATTGACAGTAATTTATAGTTATCAAAGCTTTAATTATCAAAGACTAGAACCCCCCAAGTATTTCATTCAAGCAATATTGCTGCTATGATTAAACCATGAATTGGATATGGATATTACAATTAGCAGTAACTGCTACTCCATGTATCAGTTGATCAGTGAAGAAATCATTTAAAACTAGTCACTGCCGAGAATAAATATTCCTCGAGAGGATAATCCTGAGTCGCGTTACCATTTGTACATAGCTATAATTACAACTTTTAAACTGGGTTGTTGAATGATGATACACACCAAAAAAATAAGAAGAGATAAAATCACTGGGAATAAAGAGATGAAATAGTTATAAATGTGTAAATTGAACCCAAGTGATAGAACAATTGCACTCACAAAATTGCTAATCAAACATGCAAATTTACACACAAAGGAGACTGAAATTGGAGCATAACACTAATCTGTATTAAATAAGTGTACAATAGCCAACCTTATGAAGTCATAGGCTGCTGCAATATATAATTACATGAGATATTCGAATGCAAAAGGATGCCATTCGATATATTAAAAAAGTAGGCTTACCAAATCTAGTCAAATCCTTGATAGGTGCATAAAGTAGTTTCCAAATCTACCTAGAGGCTCACAAATTGGCAAAGTCAAGTAGGAAAGATAATAAGTGATGGAAAGACAACTCATACATGCTTTTATTAGGAGAAAAGAATGGAGGATGATGAGGGTAAAAAACAAGTCAACTACACCTAGTCTTACTTTCTCTTTTGCCATAAATCTCAATAAAGGAGGGAACTTAGCAGAAAAAGAAGATATGCACTAGGGAGGATCTAGAATAAAGAAGATATGCTAAATATGGATTTTAGGGTGTTTCCCAAGTTCTCCATGACTTAGTTTTTAGCAAGTTTGACTTCTATGGCATGTGGAAGACAACTTGCATAGAGTGGAATATTGGAAACTAGGAAAATAAGACAAAAATGAATTAATTAATGTCTAAGGTAGGTAACTATGGGTTGATTATTATAACACCCCCCCTTAAGCATAAATTTATGAGTAAATATCAGAAAAATATAGGGCCTAGCAACAAGGCGTAGTCACCCTTTACATACTGCATGTCCATTTAACCAAGGAAAGAGGCAAAAACCCAGTGGAAAAATCATCCCTTAAACATGGACAGTAAAACAAAATTTGAAAATATTGTCATCAATCAAGCTTTACAGTATGATCAGCAATCCCCAACAGTGATTTGATATTGCTGAATGTATTCTCACAAAAAACTTTGGTGAAGATGTCTGCTACTTGTTCTTAAGATGCACATAAGAGTAGGTGAATGGTGCCATCATGCACAAGCTGTATAATGTAGTGCATATAAATCTCAATGTGTTTGGTTCTCTGTCTCTGAATTGGATCGTTGCCTATTCGAATGGTGCTCTAATTATCACAATAGATAATGGTTGAAAACTTTTATTCGAAGCCACACTCACCAAGTATCCCCTGCAACCATAAACATTGAGTTGCTGCATTTACAACTCCTCTGTACTCTTCTTCTATAGATGAGAGTGCTATGGAACTCTATTTCTTGCTTGACTAGCTGGTTGGTCCTTCAACAAGAATGAACACATATCCTGATGTTGAATTTTGATATGTGTTTTCACCTACCCAGTCACTGTCAGTAAACCCAATCAAATCAAGATCAGATTTAGCTTTGTAGAAGATCCCATGATTTTTTGTTCCCTGAACAAAGTTAAGGATCCTTTTGGCTGCTCTCCAATGGATCTCATGAGGCTGATCCATGTATCTTGAATCCACAATTACTACATAATAAATATCATGTCAAGTGTATGTAAGGTACATCAAACACCCAATCAATTTCCTATACAGTGTATTATTTACCATAGGAGAAGAACCTGCTTCTTCAAGCTTAACTCCTGAAAGGAAGGGAGTCTTGCTTAGCTTGCAATATTTCATGTTGAAGTTGTTTAGAAAATCTAAATTATACTTGAACTGATGTACCTTTATTCCATGTTGGGATTGAGCGATTTCAAGACCCAAGAATTGTCTCAACAACCCCAAATCAGTCATAGAAAATGCATGGTTCATTGAATCCTTCAAGGAGGCAATTTCTTTCTTTAAACTTTCTGTAATTACAAGGTCATCCACATACAAGAAAATAATCATAAAAGAAACATGAATCAGATTCAAATAAACATTAGGATCAGACTTGCATTGAACAAAACTCAATGACAACAGAAAGCCATCATTCGTGGCATACCAAGCCCTAGGGGCTTGCTTGAGCCCATACACTGATTTCTTTAACCTGCACACAAAATATGGATTAGACACAAAACCTTGAGGCTGCTTCATGTAAATATCTTCAGTAAGATCTCCATTTAGGAAAGCACACTTCACATCCATGTGATGTACCTTCCACTGCTTCGAAGTTGCAATGGCTAAGGCTAGTCTTATGGAGTCCATCTTTGCCACTGGTGCAAAGGTTTCATTGCAGTCAATACCATGTAACTATGAGTAGAAATTATCTACCAATATTGCCTTATATTTCAAAGGTGAACCATCAGTAGAAAACTTAGTTTTGAGAACCCACTTACATTGAACTAGCTTCCTCCCTCGGGGAAGATCAAACAGTTCCCAAGTGTTGTTATTCTGGAGTGAGATGAATTCTTCTTTCATGGTTGTTTGGAATATTGGATCATGTGATACATATTCATATGCCTGTGGGTATGATTCAACCATCAGATAACACTTCTCTGCAAACAAAGGGTCTTTCATACACAGGGCACTCTCAAACTGAGATCTAGTCCTCCTAGGATCACTAGGGTTTCTAGTTAGTTCCCCAGCTACATGAATGGTCTGTGCTGCCCATTTTCATATTGTAGGACTGTCAATATATGCTATTAAATTATCATTATCAGACATATCAGAATCAGCAAACTCATTTTTCTCTCCACTTACATTCAATAGGTCTGGTGGTGAAGAAGACTCTCCAACTTCAATTGCTGCTAAAGGATCTTCTTGGAACTGAACACTCCTTTCAATGAAGGATTTGTTTGTGCTCAAGTTGATCATATTGTACCCTTTTTAATCTTTAGAATACACAACAAATAGGAATTATTGGATTTTGGGCTGCAAAGCCTTTCTCTTTTTAGTTGGAATTCTAGCCCAAGCCTTTGAGCCAAAAATCCTGAAATGGGTCACATCTGGCTTGTGCCCACTCCAAGATTTGAAAGGAGTCATACCATAAAGTTTTTTATGAGGCACCCTATTCTAGATATAGGTTTCACAATTTATAGCCTTGGCCCAACACTTTGGTGGCAAAGTCTTAGCCTCCATCATACAGGTTTCCATCTCCTTCAGTGATCTGTTCTTTCACTCAGCAACACCATTTTGTTGTGGTGTGTAAGGGATTGAATGCTGCATCTGAATACCTACATCTTCACAATATTGAATGAACTCATACTTGACATACTCACCACCATTTTCAGATCTGAGGATCTTGAGTCTCCTCCCAAACTGGTTTTCAACCAAAGTATTAAAGACTTTGAAGAGGCCAAAAACTTCAGACTTATGCTTCAGGAAGTAAACCCAACAATACCTAGAAAAATAATCTATGAAGGTCAATGCATATTTGGATTGACTCATTGACATATGAGGAAATGGACCAGCAACATCACTGTGGATCAACTCAAGAGGTGCAAAGGTTCTCTCATGACTAGCTCTCTCAAATTTATGCTCTAGGTGTTTTCCTAGGATACAACCTTGACAAACTCCCTTGAAAAATTTTATCTTCGGTAACCCTATGACCATTTTTTTCACTTAGATCAGAAAGATACTTATAGTTAAGATGGCCAAATATTTCATGCCAAATCTTGATTTCCTCATTAGCATGAATCAGAAGAGCAGAGGGGTTTGAGTAGGGTAGAAAATGTCAAAACATGTATACCTTCAAAGTGTGATCTGCAACTCCTTTTTCAATGACTTTACCATTCGAGATCTCTGTGATCTCAACATCATCAAGGGAGAATATGACATTCTTTGGAGACCCTGTGTGATTCATCTGATACATTGACAAGAGGTTAGAGGCAAGACCTAGAACATACAATACATTACTAAACTTACCATGGTCAAGATCAATCCTTCCTTTCCCCAAACTGTCAGTGAGAGAGTCATTTCCTAGCACTATTGGTGGACCTTTCAACATGTCAAGAGAGGAGAATGACTCCTTGGTAGAAACCATATGTCTTGAAGCTCCAGAGTCTATGATGAAGCTAGGTGAGCTTGATGTACTAGTAACCAATGGATGTACTCCCTCTCTCTGTCCTTTGAATTTGATCCTCCTTCCCTCTTCTTTGACCAATCAGGAAGGGAGATGTTATTATTCTCCAATATTTGGGTCAACATGTCAATTTTATTCTTCATGCAGGAGCTTTCAGGTTAATAGCCCTTACTCCAATAAGCACACTTGCTCATTTCTCCTTTGTTTTTCTTCTTCTAGAAGTTCTTCTTGGAGCCTTGGGGCTCCTCTTGAGACTTGTTCTTGTCTCTCTTTTGCTCAGGTGGCTTCTTATCTTTCTTGTTGCCTTTTGAATCCACCCTTGAATCTCCAAAAACCAAAGCTTGGTATTTGGAAGGTTTGATGGTGCCCATCATCACCAGTTTATCTTGTTCTTGTGTGAGGGATTCCATGAACTATGCAAGCTTAGGCATCTTCCAGGCTTGAGCTGTCAACTTGGTGGCATGGAAGGTCAAAAAAAACATTGAATAGTCAAGGCCAAGCTTCAAGAGTATGGCCAAAACTAGTTGTTCCTCCTTCTTTTCAATTCCACACTGTTTTAGCTGAAAAACAAGGGCTTTAGACTTGGAAAAGTAGAGTTGCAGGGATTCAAAGTTGTTGGGACTCAAAGATATCAATTCATTCTCAATTTGATGTCCTCTTATCTCATTCGTATTACTAAAATCTCTGCAAGCTTCTCCCACATTTCATTAGGTGATGTCAATCCATCAAGATGGAAGAGGAGGTCTCTGGATATGCTCAGACACAAAAGACCATAGGCCTCATCCCTCCTATTGTGCCATTTAATTTTATCTGCAGCTACATTGGGCTCTGCCTCAGTTTCCATAGTCACCCTATAGAGAACTTTCACTCTCAACAATATCTCCATATCTGTTTTCCATTCAAAGAAATTAAATGGAGTCAAGATGATCTTCTGAGATTGATCCATAGCTCAGAAACTCTCCCTTCAGTCAGCAGAATATGTCCCAGGCAAGATGTCGAACCTGCAATGGAAATATGGAAGGAGAGAAATCGATCTACAAAGGCTCTATTACCATGTGGAAATTGAACCCAAGTGATAGAACAATTGCACTCACAAAATTGCGAATCAAACATGCAAATTTACACACAAAGGAGACTGAAATTGGAGCATAACACTAATCTGTATTGAATAAGTGTAAAACATCCAAAATTATGAAGTCATAGGCTGCTGCAATATATAATTACATTATATATTAGAATGCATAAGGATTCCATTTGAAATAGTCAAAAAGAAAGCTTACTAAATCTAGTCAAATCCCCCATAGGTGCATAAAGTAGTTTCCAAATCTACCTAGAGGCTCACAAATTGGCAAAGTCATGTAGGAAAGATAATAAGTGATGGAAAGACAAATCATACATGCTTTTATTAGGAGAAAATAATGGAGGATGATGAGGGAAAAAAACAAGTCAACTACACCTAGTCTTACTTTCCCTTTTGCCATAAATCTCAATAAAGTAGACAACTTAGCAGAAAAAGCAAATATGTGCTAGGGAGGATCTAGAATAAAGAAAATATGCTAAATATGGATTCCAGGAGTTTTTCCAGGCGCTCCATGACTCCGTTTTTGCAAGTTTGACTTCTATGGCATGTGGAAGACAACTTGCATAATGTGGAATATTGGAAACTAGGAAAATAAGACAAAAATGAATTAATTAATGTCTAAGATAGGTAACTATGGGTTGATTATTCTAACAATAAAAACCATTATCTTCTCAATAACATTCTTCCTCTTCGTCTAAAATTGAGAAGAAGAATTTATCTTTTCTTTTATACTGTGGTTAAAGTAGTCATTTGACTCTACATAAGAAGATGATGTTATTCTTTAAGTGAAAGGGGAATTTTTCATCTTTTCATTGTTAACAATTTACTTTAATGACATTCCACCTTTGTAGATGAATACTTATTGATGTAATTTTGCAGGCATACTAAGAGATGGAGGGCTCGACATCGCCGAAAAAATGCACCAAATCATCAAAATTGAACTGCAATTGGCATTCAAATTATCAAAAGCCATAATTTATCACAACTTAAATAATTCTAAGCGAATAATTCTGAATGTTATTTTAATTTGGTGTTTTATTATTTGAATATCACTCAAGGCATTTTTTTGGTATCTTGATTACAGGTTTAAAGGTTAAAATTGATTGAGGATAATTGATAAACGTTGTTGGTGTCATTCAAATATTTGGTGGTAGAATTCTCAACCGGCCCCGGTTCCAGGTTCAGATCCACATCCCATCATTCAAAATACAGAGGTAAATGAGATGATAGCAATTATACATTGGGTTTAATGATTAATTGTGTAGTTGACAGGGAAGGGAGCGAAGCTCCACTCCCTTCTCCCTACTCCCCTAACGGTTGGTTAAAAGCAATGGAGGATAATTCATAAACGATGTTGGTTTCATTCTAATATTTGGTGGCACAATTCTCAGTCGGCCCCAGTTCTAGGTTCATATTCATAGGCCATCGTTCAAATTACAAAGGTAAATTAGATGATAGCAATTGGACATTGGGTTCAGTGATTAATTGTGTGATTGAGAGGGAGTGAGCAGAGCTCCGTTCCCTTGGGTGCCAAAGGGCCACCCTAACTGGTTGTGCAATTCTCAGAATCGTGCAACCAATGAGGGAGGCCCTTTGGCACCCAAGGGAGCGGAGCTACGATCCTTTCTCCCTCTTCCCTAACAGTTGGTTAAAAGTGATGGAGGATAATTCATAAACGTTGTTGGTATCATTCTAATATTTGACAGCGCAATTCTTAGCTGGCCCCGGTTCCAGGTTCAAATCCATAGCCCATTGTTCAAAATACAGAGGTAAATTACATAATAGTAATTAGACACTGGGTTCAATTATTAATTGTGTGATTGATAGGAGCGGAGCTCCACTCCCTTCTCCCTCCTCCCCTAACAGTTGGCTTACTTGTACAAATGATTTCCAAACAAAGATTTTGTTACGACCCTCGCTATTATAATGACGAGCCTTCAAACTATTAGGTAGTATGCTACCTTTGCAATTAGGGGTGCTACCCTTGCTACTGCAAGGTAAAATGCCTTTGGTCTCTTTGCAATCAGGGTTGCTACCCTTGCTACTGCAAGGTAAAGTGCCTTTGGTCTCGATGTTGTGGGATCAAATTCAGTAGCACTTGTTTTATTAGTTATTTTCACCTTTAGTTATTTTATTTTGCACATCCTTGAAAATATTTAAGCTTAAATATTCTAAATGGTGAATTTTTGTTTATATAATAAAATATAAAAAATAAATAAATAAATAAATTTAGTTCCATCTTAGATAGTTAATAATGAGACCTTAAAGCTCGACGATAACATGAAGGGATGATGCTCCTTACCCGTTAAAATGTTAGTTAATATCTCTATATCATTAGCATATTAAATCAGGGTGTTTTTGGTTTCTCTTTTCACTATCATCATTATATTCTTCAATTTCAGTGTTTCTGGTTGCTCTGATGTAGCTTATAGCTATATATTTATTCAATTTTTGTTTCTCTATCATGCTAACTTAAACCTACATACTCTTTAATTAGATAAGTTTGGTTGATATTGATTGAAGAGATGTTAAAAGATCTTTATACCTATAATCTTTGTATGCCCATATCTTGTTATGTTTCAATTTTTGCAAGTGAAATTGCCTATATTCTATTGAAAATTTACTTATCTATTTTGGGTGAAGTGTGAATTTAAAAATATGGTAATTTTGATTCTATGATCATAAGTATTTATTAAATTCATTTTTTAATTTCTCCATCATGCTAACTTAAACCTACGTAGTGTTTAATTAGATAGGGTTGGTTGATATTGATTCAAGAGATGTTAAAAGATCTTTATAACTTTAATCTTTGTATGTGCATACCTTGTTATGTTTTGATTTTTGCAACTGTAATTGCCTATATTCTATTGAAAATTTACTTATCTATTTTGGGTGAAATGTGAATTTAAAAAAATGGTAATTATTATTCTATGATCATAAGTATTTATTAAATTCAATATTGGTTGTTTTATTTACACATTAATGGTAAATGTTTTGAAAATGAGATGTTTAAGTGTTGGTACACTTAAAAAATAAAATGCTTTTGATTTTAAAATGACAAACTATATCCTCCCAATGGTGTGAAAATATTAAACCACATTATATTGTCTATTGTCACTTTTTGGGAAATACTATGAAATAGTATAATTTTTATACAAAAAAAACTATGAAAATCCATTGAAAATTGTTTTAAATGTCTTTATTTTCTTTATTTTTTTACAATTTTGCCAATAAAAAAACTTTTTTTATCCATAGAAATGTCTTATTTTAAAGAAAAAATTGCAAAACGTATATGGTTTTCATTATAACTTGTTTCTAAATGTATGTTATTTTGTTAAATTTCTAAAAAACACGCTTGAAAATAGATATTAAAAATATTTTATGACAAAGATGATTCAAAGGCCCAAAAAAATGCCTCAAAATGAAAATGTGTGATACTGGTATCAAGCCTTTTTGAAACGGAGGTAATAATAGCTACTAAAATTAGAAAAGAGAAAAACGAGAACTGTGTCGAGTTCTCATTTCATAGTATAAGTGGCTTGGTTTGTGTTGTATGATAGGTGGTTTGACCTACTCTAACCGAAAATAGAGTTTGAAACATAGGAGCAGAAATTCCTCCACTAAACAGTGAAAAGGGAGAGCTCCCAAAAGGGGCGACTCAAACCTGACTAGAAGTATGATAATTGAAACAAGACAACATACCCACATAAGTAGGTGATGGGCCTACATAAGGTGTTGATGGAGGAATATGTCTCCCATTCCACGGAAAACCATAGACAGTTAAAGTGGATCCACTTGGACCAATTTGAGAATAGCGCATGAAATAAGGGGAAGTAAAAGGTGCACTGGGAATCCCAATTACCACCCCACTAGACTGACCTACCGCATTAGAGGGTGCTGAGAGATTGACCACTCGAGCACTTGGTGAAATAGGTGGAGTAGATGCACTAGGTCCTAGAGCACTTACCAGGGGAGGTAAAACTACACCATCCAACATGGTTGAGATAGGGGTAGACATATTCTCTCCTGTATTAGACATTCTTGGGCTCAAAGAAACATCAAAAACAATTGAACTAAAATGGAGGACCTGGACTATCATAGAATCATTCAGAGCAGTTGGAGGTGTATTAAAATTCCTTGCAAACTCATTATTCTACAAGTCTTCAATCACTACTAGTGGGGTTTCTTCCTGATTAACCCTAAGTTCCAGTTCACCTAGAACTTCACTAACACTAGTTGGTTCGAAAGAACCGTTTATGTCAAGTCTCCGCCTTTGAGGTGGCAGTGGAGGCTCCACTCTAAAATATGGAGGAAGACTTTGCAACCTTCTAGACATGTGGAGAGGATGGTCCTCCATAGCTAAAGGCCAACTAAAAAAAAACAAACCAAACAACACACACTAAAAATATCCTAAGTAACAAAGACACAACAGATTAAAGATACACCTTCCAAAGGAAATCCTGGGATGATTAGGGCCCAGGTCAAACCAGTGAATATCAAAGGCTGTTTACTTGGAGTCTCGTGAAGAGTTCTCTGGGTGCAAGTGATGGAATCACCCAACTACCCTCCCAAATTGTCAATCGAGGTTACCTTCCAAGTCCATCTTAGGAGTACTAGAAATATCCTTCCAATACCACATGTGTAAGATCCTAGTGTCTAGAGATTAAGGCTACCAAATCTACAATGAGAGTTTGGTGGAAGAGTCATTGGCCTGATCGATGTGCATGGGAAGGATAGATAATCCCAAAACCCTACCAATACCGGCACCTCATGGGGCCGGAGAAGTGGTATTGATAAGATTCTCATACGCACAATAATCTTAGTAAATGATTGAACAAGGAAGTGGAAGGTTATCTCCTCAACCGAGCTCTCACATGGCCTTGTGCTTGACTACTGTGTGAGAGGAGATTTCTTGATTATCCCTTATAGAAGTGGATTTACCTAAATATAGGCCACTACATTTGAAATCAAAGTTCTTTTGGAAAGTTTTAATCTCCTAGTCCAAAAACCTAGCCTAATCTAGTTGATGTTCAAATCTATAAAAATAAAGTTACTAATATATTTTAAGTTAAACGTTCTTTTTAACGGCTTTATTACTGAAGGGTAGTGGAGTGGGATTAAATGATGTTTGGACTCAAAAAAGTGAAAGCAAATGATGTATAATTTTTTCAAAATCAATGCAACTAACAATTTAATTTTTTCCTTTTTCTTTGTAAATGAAAACTATTGAAACTTTTTTTAACAATTTGAGAAAGTACAAGACTTAAATATTTTTTATTTTCCTGAAAATAATGAGAGAAAAAAATAATCCAAAGCTAATACAAAATGAAAACTTCCTTTGTCTTTCTTTTTCAAAAAATTAAAAAATGTTATGCAACTAATGCACTTTAAGCAAGCTAAGCAATCTAATCATATAAATTTACATGATAGTAGTCAAATCCTATAGTAACAATATTCAACCAATCAAGTAGAGATGATTCAAAGCCTAGTCTTGGACATAACTATTGAATTAATAAAACCAATAGATCCAAAAGATGGAAAAAATGACTCACCTAGACTACTATAATAGTAATCCAAAGTACATCAGTGTCCTAAAAGGACTTATAGACACCGGTAACCCAAAAATACACAAGAATTAAAACCAATAATACAAGCAATAAGGACCCAACAAATTCACAAAAGAAGAATCATACCTAACTTACTCAAACACACTTGAATTAACAAGAAAAAAGGGAAATGCACATGCCCACATCAACAATACTAAGCTAAAGAAGAACCCTAAAAGGCACCTGAGAAATCAGAAGACAGAGTACAAGCAAACCCTAATAGTCTGAACTATACCTATATGAGCTTGTGACTGTCACCAAGTCAACCCATGAACCATTCACAAATTTTACCAAAGCAACCCGTGAATACCACAGAGCACTTGCGACTGTATGTATTGAAAGCCAATGAATGCAATCAAAATTTTTTAAACAGAAAGAAAATTACCAAAGGATTCTGAGCATGAAGCACTAAAAGCTGAAGGTAAAAAACAAAGAAATACACTCACAAGATCAAACCAAGCAAAATTGGAATGAAAAATAAAGGAATGGACCCAAAACAGGTTGGAATCCTCAGTAGAGTCACCAGTTCTGTTGTGCATGGAAAATACCTACATTATGACCTAGGGTATAGGGTAACCAACATACTAATTAAACTTGCAAACATTCATCTATCTAAGAATTTGACAGAGAAATAAGGAAAAAAGTAAGTGTACGTTGTTTATGGTGACTGGTCCTAGAATTCTTCTTTAATCCAAATGCTCCAACAACTTCTAGGGATCTTCACACCTACAAAGAGATAGACCTTTCTGCAATATCTTAAATGTTATATAAGATATTAATGAAATACTATGATTACAATAAGACAACAAGATAATTTAGAAAGCATAACACATAAGAATACTAGTCAACCAAATTCGAAGAAAGTATCTCTTTATTGATAAGCAATGATGAAATATTACAGCTAGTATCTGATACAAGTCCTCCTCTACTAGCCAAGGAAATGATTTCTACTGCTCCAAGATCTCCAAGGGTATTCAACCAGTATAACCTTTCTCTCTATATGATGATCTTTATCGTCACCACGTACCCTCTATTTATACTTGATGAATCAGAGGAGTTACGTAGGTTGATATGGTTTATTACGATCCCAACTGTCCTTGACTAAACTTGTTTTTATTTTTTAATTTTTTGATTAGGGCAGTCACGACTATTGATATTAGCAATTCACGAGTCACTTGCGACATTTATAAGGGAAACCTATGAATCCAAAGTGTGATCATGTATTTGCAGGTTGTATATATAGCTACCCACGAATGGAATGCGGGTTTCAATGGAAATAGTCAATGCAACTAAATCTCCTTATAAAAAATAGGAAAGGATGGAAGGATGAGTACATGTAAAGGTACATGCACATCTATAGGCTTTTGGATACTTCAATCCAATTTGTCTTTTTCTGTACCGACACATTGAGTGTCAGTACTCAGATGGAGAAGTGCCATTTCACTAGATAACACATATCTCATCGCACATCATGAGTATCACATCTCATCGCATCATCACAAGCATCACATATCATCCCATCATCATGATCATCACATCTTATCGCATCCTCATGAGTATCATCTCGTCATAGCTTGTCGCATCATCATGATCATCACAACTCATCACGTCATCATGAGTATCACATATCGTCACGTCATCATAAGTATCGTATCACATCTCCTTGCATCGTCACGAACATCACATCTCATTGCATCATCACAAGTATCACATCTCATCACATCATCACAAGAATCACATCTCGTCGCATCATCAATATCATCACATCTCATCGCATGTATCCTTATCTTGAACATCACCCAGAATAAGCACTACATTACAACTTAATGTGAAATTACCCACAAAATAGAAAGATACTGGGTTGTTCGCAAATGAATGCAGGACCATGATGTCCACAAATGAATGCAAGACCACAAACTCTGCAAATGAATGCAGGACCACAACATCTACAAATGAATGCAAGACCACAACATATGAAAATGAATGTCATACCACAACATCCACAAATGGATTTCAAACCACAACATCTACAAATGAATTTCATACCACAATGTATGCAAATAAATGCCACACCACAATGTCTGCAAATGAATTCCAAACCACAACATCCATAAATGAATTCCATAACATAATGTACGCAAATTAATGTCAGACTACAATGTCCACAAACAAATGTTGGACCACAACGTTTGCAAATGAATTCCATACCACAACTTCCACTAATGAATGTCATACCACAACATCTACAAATGAATTCTAGACCACAACGTCTACAAATCTATGCTAAACCACAATGTCTAAAAATGAATGTGAGGCCACAACATCCACAAATGAATGTTGGACCACAACATCTGCAAATTAATACCAGACCACAAATCCCACAAATGAATTCCATACCACAACGTCTACAAATGAATGACATACCACAACATACGCAAATGAATGCCATACCACAACATCTGCAAATTAATTCCATACCACAACTCATTGGGATCTTCCTATTTGAAGATACGAACAACCTTCATGGGATATTCCTTGTGAGGATATTACCAAACATTTTTTGATCTACCCTTAGTGATACGATCATTCATACTAGGATTGACTCTCAGTGATGTCACCAACCATATTGGGATCTACCCATGAAGATAGGAATAGGCTCTCTATATTGGGTCTCATTATTCCTTTATTGTACATCCACAACTTTTTCCTCTGTAGGAACATACTGGATATTCATGACCCCTCTATGCACCATATCCCAAACTTTATGAAACACCGGGTTCTCAGCAACACTTTTTATCACAATACATATCAGTTGCATCCATCTACACATCGAACAATCCTTTCATATTTCTTCGGTACAGGGTGAATCATGCTGCAATGTACTCATCCTCATCTGTACTGAGGGAAATATTGGTTTTCTTTCTTCCAAGCCATGATATCACACTTGATCCCAAGCTAAAACATCATCCTAAGGTGCTCTTTCTAGTACTTCATCTTTGCATATATAATGAGTTTTTCCTTTCCTGTCAAGTCATCGACATATACCGGTCTTCTACATTCAACCTTAAAGTAAAGGTTGGAACCCTCTTTCCTCTTGGTAAATCCTTATTCGATAAGGAATTTTTCCATCCTGTCATACCATGTTGAACTCAAATACCTTCAACAGTCACTCCCTCTTTCCAGGGCGGTCTTTTTAGACTACACCAATGTTGTCTCGAAAGTAGTTCAAGCTTTACATGGGACAAAGGCTTACTCAACACATATTCCACTTGTTCCTTTGTAGGAACATAGTTGAATTTTATAGATCCCTTATACAACTTGTTTTTTATCATTCTCCTTCTGTATATTCGTAATTTCATCGTACATTCACAACTTCATCATGCATTCGCAACTTCATCATTTCTTCTCTTGTAGGTGATTGCATACAATCCTTCCAACAAGTCAAATACATTTCCATTATTAAAAAAATTTCATAATATATTCATAATGACAAATCCTTATGCATAAATATATGTTTTATATAATTATGCAACTATTTCATCTAATACAACATTCATCCATATCTCAGTAACTTTCTCGATGTCATCCATCTCTACCAATACATTATGTCAACAAAGAGGTTTCATTCTATATAAGTAGCAATGGAATATTTTACAACACCATAAGCCACTTACCCATCATATGCATATTAGCAATAAACTGTTCATAAATGAAAAACACTCTAACATGCATAATATACTTCCTAAATATAGGAACATATCTATGTACATAACTGAACAACTAGATACATAGGAAAGGACAATTAAAATACTTATATTTTTTTGTTTGGTAGACTCCATCTTGATCTCTATATTCTTAAATTACTGGATTCTCTATAAAATGTGTTCAACTTCATCGTCTAATTTTGAGGACATGTTCCTATCTTCCTCATTACCATAAATACTGATAAATTCTTCTTACACCACATATCATATAAATCTGTGTTATTGAATATGTGTGTCCCACCAATGCATCCATTCTTATCCAATGCTGAAATGGATAAGAGTATGATCTTTTATCTTCATCGGTATAATTATTTTGGATCATGTTCCTCGTCACTCAAGGAATCTTCCCTTTCTTTCTTTTCATCTGCAATATATTAATCGTTGGTTACATTTAAAAATACACCCGTATGCTTTTATACAACATGTTTGAGTGATATTTCTGTTTGTAGTACTAACAACCCTGTCATCATATCTCTATAGTAATGCTTAGGTACCACACCATTTGCTCTGAATATTTTACTTGGATAAGGAAAATATCCTTTGATTTCAGTATTCCTTTAATCCCAAGAATCATGTCAAGATTCTCAAACTTTGAAATCTACCGTAGCCACTCCCTTTGAGGTGGAGGACCATCCTCCCTCTACATATAGCATTCTCTACATCAGGACATTGGAGTGACAAGTAGCCTCCTCTGATACTAATATTATTTGCATCCATCTATGTCACCTATCAAGGTCACTAGATATCAAGATCTTTCATCATAAAATTTGTTGCAATTTTTCTCTTGCACCCATCTATGAGCTTCTTGTCCTTTGTAGGCTTCTATCTTCAACCTTGTAGTAATGGTTGGGATCTCCATCACTCTAGCTGATCCTCAAGCTCCTCATGTGACTCTTGTTAGAATAATCAACCTATATTTACCTACCTTAGACATTAATTAAATCATTTTTGTCTTATTACCTAGTCTCCTAGATTCCACTCTATGCTAGTTGCCTTCTACATGTGCTAGAAGTCAACACTTGCTAAAACCAAGTCATGGAGCACTTGAGAAATCTCATGGAAACCATATTTAGTATGTCTAGTTTATTCCAGATCCACCAAAGTGCATATCTTCTTTTTCTGAAAAGCTTCCTGGTTCATTGAGAATTAAGGAAAAAGGAAAAGCTAGACTAGGTGTAGTTGACTTGTTTTTTTCCCACATCATCATACATCCTTTTCTCCTAATAAAAGCATGTATGAGTTGTCTTTCCATCCCTCATTAACTTTCCTACTTGACTTAGCCAAATCATGAGCATCTTGGTGGATTTGGAAACTGCTTTATGCACCTATGGGGGATTTGACTAGATTTAGTAAGCCTACTTTTTGACCTTTTCGAATGGCATCCTTATGCATTCAAATATATCATGTAATTATATATTTCAGAATCCTATTACTTCACAAGTTTTTCTATTGTACACTTATTCAATATATATTAGTGTTATGCTCCAATTTCAGTCTTCTTTCATGTTAATTTTGCATGTTTGATTAGCAATTTTGTGAGTGTAATTGTTCTATCTCGTGGGTTCAATTTCCACATGGTATCAGAGCCTTTGTATATTAATTTCTCTCCTTCCATATTGCTATTATAGGTTTGACATCCTATCTGGGAGCATATTCTGCTGATTGAAGGGCATTGTTTCTGAGCTATGGACCAATCTTAGAAGATCATCTTGACTCCATTCAATTTATTTGAGTGGAAATCTGAGATGGAGATATTGTTGAGAGAGAAATGTCTCTACAAGGTTACTCTGGAAGCTAAGGTAGAGCCCAATGTAGCTATAGAGAAAATCAAATGGCACAATAGGAGGGATGAGGCTATGGTATTTTGTGTCTAAGCATTTCAAGAGACCTCCTCTTCCATCTTGATGGATTGAGATCATCGAATGAAGTGTGGGAGAATCTTGTAGAGATTTTTGGTAAGACAAATGAGATGAGAGGACATCAAATTGAGAATGAGCTGATCTCCTTGAGTCCTAGTAGATTCGAATCCTTGCAACTCTATTTTTCCAAGTTTAAAGCCCTTGTTTTGTAGCTAAAACAATGTGGGATCAAAAAGAAGGAAGAGAAAATAGCTTTGGCCATACTCTTGAAGCTTGGCCCTGAATATTCAGTGTTTTTTTTTACCTTCCATGCCATGAAGTTGACAGCTTGATCCTGGAAGATGCAGAAGCTTGCAGAGTTCATGGAATCCCTGACACAGGAACAAGATAAGTCGATGATGATGGGAACCATCAAAACTTCCAAAGACCAAGATTTGGTTGCTGGAGATTCAAGGGTGGATTCAAAAATCAATAAAAAAGCTACAAAGCCACCTAAGAAAAGGAGAGACAAGAACAAGTCTCAAGAGGAGCCCCAAGGTTTCAAGAATATCTTCTAGAAGAAGAAGAACACAGGAGAAATGAGCAAGTCCACATACCGCAGTAAGGGCTATCTTCCTGAGAGATCTTGTATGAAGAAGCAAATTGACATGTTGACCCAACTACTGGAGAAGAATAACATCTCCCTTCCTGATTGCTCAAAGAAGAGGGAAGGAGGATCAAATTCAGAGGACAGAGAAAGAGTACATGCATTAGAGGAAATTTCAACTTAAAATGGGCCTTTTAACGTTTATTCAAATTCCATGTCATCATGTGTTAGCCAATGGAATTGCTTTAAATTTGAAATACCATATAGGTCTTAAACACTTTTTTAATATAAATTTTGGGATAGGTATCATAAAAAAAACTACTTTTTTTGTTTGTATTTTTGACATATCTCCCCATGTTTTTACCCAAATTTCGATCGGGAGAGCTTGTTGGATGCGGAATTGAATTCTGCATCCAATGACTACCCACTCCCAAAAACAAGAAATACCTGAAAAAATGGAATGATGATGTCATCATTCCATTTTTCAGGTATTTCTTGTTTTTGGGGTAGCGAGGTCCGTCAAAAGTATGCCGAGTGGGTACTTGTTGGATGCGGAAATTAATTCCGCATCCAATGATCTCTCCCGATCGAAATTTGAGTAAAAACACGGGGAGATATGTCAAAAATACAAACAAACAAGTAGTTTTTTTTCTTTTCTTCCTCCAAAATTAATAAATATTATTTTATTATTTTAACTATTATTTTATTAGTTCATTTTAGGAGGCCCATTTTGAGTTGAAATTTCCTCTAATGCCTTGGTTGCTGGTGCATCAAGCTCACCTAGCTTCATCATAGACTTTAGAGCTTCTATAAATATGGTTTCAACAAAAGAGGCATTATCCTCTCTTGACATGTGGAAAGGTCCACTAATAGTTTTTGGGGATGACTCTCTCACTGACAGTTTGGGGAAAGGAAGGATTGATCTTGACCATGGTAAGTTCAATAACGTGTTGTATGTTCCAAGTCTTGCCTCTAATCTCTTGTCAGTGTATCAAATGAATCACCTAGGTCTCCAAAGAAGGTCATATTCTCCCCTGATGATGTTGAAATCACTGAGATTTCAAATGGTAAATTCATAGAAAAAGGTGTTGTTGATCACACTTCGAAGGTATACATGTTTTCCCATTTTCTACCCTACTCAAACCCCTCTGCTCTTATGATTCATACTAATGAGGAAAGAAAGATTTGGCATGAAATAATTGGCCATAATAACTAAAAGTATCTTTCTTATTTGAGTGAAAAAGATATGGTCAAAGGGTTACAAAAGATCAAGTTTTCCAAGGGATTCTGTCAAGGTTGTATCCTAGGAAAATACCCAGAGCACAAATTTGAGAGAGATAGTAATGAGAGAACCTCTGCACCTCTTGAGTTGATCCATAGTGACATTTCTGGTCCATTTCCTCATATGTCCATGATTAAATCCAAATATACACTGATCTTCATAGATGAATTTTCCAGGTATTGTTGGGTTTACTTCCTAAAGCACAAGTTTGAAGTTTTTGACCTCTTCAAAGTCTTTAAAGCCTTGGTTGAAAACCAGTCTAGGAGGAAACTCAAGATCCTAAGATATGAAAATGGTGGTGAGTATGTCAAGTCTGAGTTCATTCAGTATTGTAAATATGTAGGTATTCAGATGCAACATTCGATCCCTTGCACACCACAACAAAATTGTGTTGCTGAGAGAAAGAACAGGTCACTGAAGGAGATGGCAACCTGCATGATGGAGGCTAAGACTTTGCCACCAAAGTTTTGGGACGAGGAAATAAACTATGCATCCTACATCTAGAATAAGGTGCCTCATAAGCATCTTGATGGTATGACTCCTTTTGAAGCTTGGAGTGGGCATAAGCCATATGTGACCCATTTCAGGATTTTTGGCTCAAAGGCTTGGGCTAGAATTCCAACTGAAAGAGAAAGGATTTGCAGCCCCAAATCCAAGAGTGCCTATTTGTTGGGTATTCCTAAGATTCAAAAGGGTACAAGCTGATCAACTTGAGCACTAACAAATATTTCATTGAAAGAAGTGTTCAGTTCCAAGAAGAGCCTTTAGTAGCAGTTGAAGTTGGAGAGTCTTCTTCACCACCAGATCCATTGATTGTAAGTGGAGAGACTAATGATTTTGATGATTCTGATATGTCTGATAATGATGATTTGATTGTAGATCTTGATAGTCCTACAAGACCAAAATGGGTAGAAAACACCATTCATGCAGTTGGGGAACAAGCTGGAAATCCTAATGACACTAGGAGGACTAGATCTCAGTTTGAGAGTGCCCTTTGTATGAAAGATCATTTATTTTTTGAGAAGTTCTATATTATGGTTGAATTAGATCCATAGACATATGAATATTTAGCACATGATCCAATATGGAAAATAACCATGAAAGAAGAATTCAGCTCGCTCCAGAAGAACAACACTTGGGAACTGGTTGATCTTTCCCCAGGGAGGAAGCTAGTTCAATGTAAGTGGGTTTTCAAGACTAAGTTTTATGTTGATGGTTCACCTTTGAAATATAAGGAAAGATTGGTATTCGATGGCTACTCACAAGTACATGGTATTAACTACAATAAAACCTTTTCACCAGTGGCAAAGATGGACTCCATAAGGCTAGCTTTAGCCATTGCAGCTTCGAAGCAGTGGGAGGTACATCACATGGATGTGAAGTGTGATTTCCTAAATGGAGATCTCACTGAAGAGATTTACATGCAGAAACCTGAAGGGTTTGTTTCTAATCCCTATTTAGTGTTCAAGTTAAAGAAATCATTGTATGGGCTCAAGCAAGCCCCCAAGGCTTGGTATGCCAAGATTGATGGCTTTTTGCTGTCATTGAGTTTTGTTCTATGCAAGTCTGATCCTAATGTTTATTTGAAGCTGATTCTTTGTTATTTTATGATTATTGTCTTGTATGTGTATGACCTTCTCATTACAAGAAGTTCAATGAAAGAGATTTCCTCCTTGAAGGATGCAATGAACCATGCATTTTCTATGAAAGATTTGGGATTGTTGAGCCAATTCTTGGGTCTTGAAATTGCTCAATCCCAACATGGAATCAAAGAACATCATTCCAAGTATGCCTTGGATTTTCTGAACAAGTTCAACATGAAATATTGCAAGCCAAGCAAGACTCCCTTCCTTTCAGCAGTTAAGCTTGAAGAAGCAAGTTCTTCTCCTATGGTAAATAATACACTGTATAGGCAGTTGATTGGGTGTTTGCTTTATCTTACACACACTTGAATTGATATATCTTATGCAGTTAGTGTGGATTCAAGATACATGGATTAGCCTCATGAGATCCACTAGAGGGAAGACAAAAGGATCCTTCACTTTGTTCAAGGAACAAGAACTCATGGGATATTCAACAAAGCAAAATCTGATCTTGATTTGATTGTGTTTACTGACAGTGATTGGGAAGGTGAAAACATAGATTGAAATTCAACATCAAGATATGTGTTCATGCTTACAGAAGGACCAATCAGTTGGTCAAGCAAGAAGCAGAGTGCCATAGCATTCTCATCTACAGAAGTAGAGTATAAAGGAATTGTAAATGCAGAAACTCAATGTTTGTGGTTGAAGGGAATACTTAGAGAATGTGGCTTCAAATCAGAGTTTTCAACTATTATCTATTGTGATAATCATAGAACCATTCGAATATGCAATGATCCAGTTTAGAGACAGCGAACCAAACACATTGAGATCCATATGCACTACATCAGACAGCTTGTGCATGATGGTACCATTCATCTACTCTTCTATGCATCTTCAGAACAAGTAGCAGACATCTTCACCAAAGTTTTTTGTCAGAAGACATTCAGCAATCTCAAATCACTGCTAGGGAATCCCGATCATGCTATGAAGCATGATTTAATATTTCCAAATTTTGTTTTCCTGTCTATGTTTAAGGGAGGATTTTTCCACTGGGTTTTTTCCTCTTTCCTTGGTTGTATGGAAAAGTAGTATGTAAAGGGTGACTAATCCTTGTTTCTAGGCCCTATATTTTTCTGATATTTACTCATAAATTTAGGCTTAAGGGGGGGTGTTAGAATAATCAAACCATAGTTACCTACCTTAAACATTAATTAAACATTTTTTGTCTTATTACCTAGTCTCCTAGATTCCACTCTATGCTAATTGCATTCTACATGTCCTAGAAGTCAACGCTTGCTAAAACTGAGTCATGGAGTGCTTGGGAAACCTCTTGGAAACCATATTTAGCATGTCTAATTTATTCCAAATCCTCCAAAGTGCATATCTGCTTTTTCTGAAAAGCTGCCTATTTTATTGAGAATTAAGGAAAAAGGAAAAGCTATACTGTTAGAATAATCAACCCATATTTTACTACCTTAGACATTAATTTAATTATTTTTGTCTTATTTGCCTAGTTCATGTGTCCCACCTTATGCAGGTTGTCAATTACCTATCCATAGTGGTCCAACTTGCCTAATTTGACCCATGTAGCACTTGGGAAACCTCAAGGAATCAATTCTGCTTTATTCCTGGCCTCCTAGGCGCCCTTCTGCTTTTTCTGCTTTATTGCCTGCTTTTTCAGTGTTTTAAGGCAATAGGGAAAGCTTGACTAGGTGAGGTGAACTAGTTTTTTGTCCTCTTCATACTCCACTCTTTTCTCCTTGGAAAAGCATGTATGATTTGTCATTCCATCACTCTTTAGCTTGCCTAAGCCATTTTTCTAATTCGTGAACTCCATGACAGATTTGGGATCAACTTTTTACACCTATGGGGGATTTGCTTAATTTTAGTAAGCTTGCTTTATGCTAGATTTGAATTGATCCTCATGCATTCGAATCCATGATGTATTTTATTTATACAACAACCTATTATGTTATAGTTTTGGCTATTGTACAATGAGTTAATACAGTTTAGTGTTCAGCTCCAATTTCAGTCTCTTTTGTGAGTGATTTTGCATGATCAATTGTTAATTGTTGTGAGTAAAATTAATCTATCACTGGGTTCAATTTCCACATGGTATTAGAGCCATTGTAGATTGATTTCTCTCCTTAATTTTTTTTTTGCAAGTTCGACATCAGTGATTGGGAGCCTTCTACTGATAGCCATGACATATTTTCTAAGCTATGGATCAATCACATAAAACTATCTTGACTCCCTTCAATTTATTTGACTGGAAAGCAGAGATGGAGATACTATTGAGAGTGAAAGGGCTCTACAAGGTGACTATGGCAACAGAAGTAGAGCCCAATGCGGCTGCAGAGAAGATAAAATGGCACAACAGGAGGGATGAGGCCTATGGTCTCCCGTGTCTGATTATTTCCAGAGACCTCCTTTTCCATCTTGATGGATTGACATCACCGAATGAAGTATGGGATAATATTTCTGATCTTTTTGGAAAGACAGATGAGATGAGGGGACATCAAATAAAAAATGAGCTGATTTCTCTGAGTCCAAATAGCTTTGAATCTTTGCAACTATATTTCTCTAAGTTCAAAGCACTTGTTTTGCAGCTGAAATAGTGTGGGATCGAAAAGAAGGATGATCAGCTCATCTTGTCCATTCTCTCAAAGCTAGGCCCTGGCTATTCAGTGTTTTTTTCGACCTTCTATGCCACAAAACCGACAGCTCAAACCTAGAAGATGCCTAGCCTTGCAGATTTCATGGAATATCTCACACAAGAACAGGATAAGCTGGTGATGATGGGCACCATCAAACCATCCAAAGATCAAGCTCTGATTGTTGGAGATTCGAAGGTGGATTCAAAAAGCAAAAAGAAAGCTAAAAATCCACCTGAGCAAAATAGAGACAAGAAACAGTCTCCGGAGGAGCCACAAGGTTCCAAGAAGAACTACCAGAAGAAGAAAAACGAAGGTGAAATGAGCAAGTGCGCATACTGCAATAAGGGGAATCACACTGAAAGCTCTTGTATGAAGAAGCAAATAGACATGCTGACCCAAATTCTGGAGAAGAATGGCATCTCCCTTCCAGAAAGCTCAAAGAAGAGAGAAGGAGGATCAAGTTCAGATGACAGAGAGAGAGAGTTCATGCATTGGTTGCTGGAACATCAAGCTCACCCAGTTTTATCATTGATTCTGAAGCTTCAAGACACATGGTTTCGACCAAGGAGGCCTTCTCCTCACTTGACACGTCGAAAGGACCACCTATAGTACTAGGAGATGAATCTCTCACTGAAAGTTTGGGAAAAGGGAGGATTGATCTTGATCATGGTCAGTTCAAGAATGTCTTGTATGTGCTTGGTCTTTCCTCCAACCTCTTGTCAGTGTACCAGATGACTCACACTGGGTCTCCTAAGAAATTCATATTCTCCCCTGATGAAGTTTAGATCACAGAGATCTCAAGTGGTAAAGTCATTGCAAAAGGAGTTGCAAATCATGCTCAAAAGGTATACATGTTCTCACACTTCCTACCCTACTCAAACCCCTCTACTCTTCTGATTCATGCTAATGAAGCTAGCAAGCTTTGGCATGAAATATTTGGCCACCTAAATTACAAGTATCTTTCTGATCTTAGTGAAAAAGATATGGTCATAGGGTTTCCCAAGATAAAATTTTCCAAAGGAGTCTACCAAGGTTGTATCCTAGGAAAACACCTAGAGCATAAATTTGAGAGAGCTAGTCATGAGAGAACCTCTGCACCCCTCGAGATGATCCACAGTGATGTTTTTGGCCCATTCCCTCATATGTCCATGAGTCAGGCCAAATATGCATTTACTTTCATTGATGAATTTTCCAGGTATTGCTGGGTTCACTTCCTAAAACACAAGTCTGAAGTTTTTGGCCTATTCAAAGTCTTTAAGGCTTTGGTTGAAAACCAGTCTGGAAGGAAACTCAAGGCCCTCAGATCTGACAATGGTGGTGAGTATGTCAAGTCTGATTTTATTAATTATTGTGTAGATGTAGGTATTCAGATGCAACATTCTATCCCTTACACACCACAACAAAATGGTGTTGCTGAGAGGAAGAACAGATCACTGAAGGAGATGGCAACATGCATGATGGAGGCCAAAACTTTGCCACCAAAGTACTGGGCCGAAGCTATCCACTATGTATCCTATATTCAGAATAGGGTTCCTCATAAACATCTTGATGGTATGACTCCCTTTGAAGCATGGAGTGGGCACAAGCCAGATGTGACCCATTTCAGGATTTTTGGCTCAAAGGCTTGGGATAGAATTCCACCAGAGAAGAGAAAGGCTTTGCAGCCCCAAAGCCAAGAGTGTCTTTTTGTTGGATACTCTAAAGATTAAAAATGGCACAAACTGATAAATTTGAACACAAACAAATCCTTCATTGAAAGGTGTGTTCAATTTGAAGAAGAACCCCTTGTAGCAGTGGAAGTTGGAGAAGCCTCTTCTCCACCTGAACCTCAAGAAGTAAGTAAAGAGTTTGTTGAACATTCTTATTCTGATTTGTCTCATGGATATGAGTTTATTGCAGACCCTAACATCCCTACAAGGCCAAAATGGGAAGCCAAGACACTACATGCAGCAGGAGAGCTAGCTGGGGATCCCAATGACCCAAGGAGGACTAGATCTCAGTTTGAGAGTGGTCTGTGCATGAAGGATCCTATGTTTGCTAAAAAATGATATTTGATGGTGGAGTCTGATCCTCAAACATATGAATAAGCAGCAGGAGATCCAATATGGAAAACAGCCATGAAGGAGGAGTTCAGCTCACTTCAGAAGAGCAACACATGGGAGCTAATGGATCTTCCCCCAGGGAGAAAGTTAGTCCAGTGTAAGTGGTTCTATAAGACCAAATTTGCTGCTGATGGTTCACCACTGAAGTACAAGGCCATATTGGTAGCCAAGGGCTACTCATAGGTTCATGGCATAGATTACAATGAGACCTTTTCCCCAGTGGCAAAGATGGATTCCATTAGGCTAGCCTTAGCCATTACAGCGTCAAGGCAATGGGAGGTACATCACATGGATGTAAAATGTTCCTTCCTAAATGGAGATCTCATTGAAGAGATATATATGCAGCAGCCTCAAGTTTTTTCTACTAACCCTTCTCTTGTGTGCAGGTTGAGAAAGTCATTTTATGTGCTAAAGCAAGACCCCAGGGCTTGGTATGCCAAGATCGATAGCTTCTTTCTATCACTGAATTTTGTTTGGTGCAAATCAGATCCAAATGTATATTTGAATTTATTTAATGGTTCATTAATGATCATTGTGTTATATTTTGATGACCTCCTCATTACAAGAAGCTCAAAGGATGATATTGCTTCCTTAAAAGGAGCTATGAACCAAGCCTTCTCCATGACATATTTGGGGCTCTTAAGTCAATTTTTGGGGCTTGAGATTTCTCAAACCAAAGCTGGAATCAAGGTGCACCAGTCCAAATATGCCTTGGAATTGCTGAACAAATTTAAAATGAAGGATTGCAAAGCAAGAAAAACTCCTTTCCTTTCAGGAGTGAAGCTGGAAGAAGCTGATTCTTCACCTATAGTAAACAATACACTGTATAGGAAATTGATTGGATGTTTGTTGTATCTGACACATACTATACCTGATATTTATTATGTAGTATGTGTGGCTTCTAGATACATGGATCAGCCTCATGAGATCCATTGGAAAGTATCCAAAAGGATCCTTAACTTTGTTCAGGGAACAAGGACACATGGGATCTTCTATAAAGCAAAATATGATCTTGATTTGATTGGATTTACTGACAGTGATTGGGAAGGTGATAGCATAGACAAAAAGTCCACATCAGGATATGTGTTCATGCTTGTAGAAGGGCCAATCAGCTGGTTAAGCAAGAAACAGAGTGCCATTGCACTCTCATCTACAGAAGCAGAGTACAGAGGAGTTGTTAATGCAGGAACTCAATGTTTATGGATGCAAGGTTTACTTGAAGAGTGTGGTTTCGAATCAGAGTAATCAACTACCATCTACTGTGATAACCAGAGTACCATTTGAATCTAGAAATATCTAGTTCAGAAGTAGAGAACCAAACACATTGAGATCCATATGCACTACATTAGAGAACTTGTGCATGATGGCACCATTCACCTACTCTTCTGTTCATTTTCATAACAAGTAGTTGATAACTTCACCAAATCATTTTGTGAGAATACCTTCAGCAGTCTCAAATCACTGCTGGGGATTGATGATCATGCTATGAAGCATGAGTGAAGACAAGATTCCAAAATTTTGTTTTACAGTCCATGTTTAGGGGAGGATTTTCCCAAGTTGGTTTTGCATCTTTCCTTGTTTAAATGGACATGCAGTATGTAAAGGGTGACTAAGCCTTGTTGCTAGGCCCTATCATTTTATGATATATTACTCATAATTCAGGCTTAAGGGGGGGTGTTAGAATAATCAACCCATAGTTTACTACCTTAGACATTAATTTAATTATTTTTGTCTTCTTTGCCTAGTTCATGTGTCCCACCTTATGCAAGTTGTCAATTACCTATCCATAGTGGTCCAATTTTCCTAATTTGACCCATGTAGCACTTGGGAAACCTCAAGGAATCAATTTTGCTTTATTCCTGGCCTCGTAG
Organism: Pseudotsuga menziesii; assembly: GCA_001517045.1. Taxonomy (NCBI): domain Eukaryota; kingdom Viridiplantae; phylum Streptophyta; class Pinopsida; order Pinales; family Pinaceae; genus Pseudotsuga; species Pseudotsuga menziesii. The sequence continues at coordinate 65,418 of LPNX010645833.1, forward strand.
GCGCCCTTCTTCATTTTCTGCTTTATTGCCTTCTTTTTCAGTGTTTTAAGGCAATAGGGAAAGTTTGACTAGGTGAGGTGAACTAGTTTTTTGTCCTCTTCATCCTCCACTCTTTTCTCCTTGGAAAAGCATGTATGATTTTTCATTCCATCACTCTTTAGCTTGCATAAGCCATTTTTCTAATTCGTGAGCTCCATGACAGATTTGGGATCAGCTTTTTACACCTATGGGGGATTTGATTAATTTTAGTAATCCTGCTTTATGCTAGATTCGAATTGCTCCTCATGCATTCGAATCCCTGATTTATTTTATTTATAAAAAAACCTATTATGTTACAGGGTTGGCTATTGTACACTGATTTAATACAATTTAGTGTTCATCTCCAATTTCAGTCTCTTTTGTGAGTGATTTTGCATTATCAATTGTTAATTGTTGTGAGTAAAATTAATCTATCACTGGGTTCAATTTCCACATAGGCGTATTTAAATTGTTTTTTTCCCACATCATCCTCCCTCCTTTTATCCTAATAAAAGCATGTATGAGTTTTCTTTCCATCCCTCATTAGCTTTCCTACTTGACTTAGCCAATTCGTGAGCATCTTGGTGGATTTGGAAACTGCTTTATGCACCTATGGGGTTCTTGAATAGATTTAGTAAGCCTAATTTTTGACCTTTTCGAATGGCATACTTATGCATTCGAATATATCACGTAATTATATATTGCAGCAGTATATTACTTCACAATTTTGGTGATTTTACACTTATTCAATACAGATTAGTGTTATGCTCCAATTTCAGTCTCCTTTGATGTTAATTTTTCATGTTTGATTAGCAATTTTGTGTGTAATTGTTCTATCTCTTGGGTTCAATTTCCAAAAATCTATATGCTATCCCATGGGTTCCTATTGAGCTTTTGCATATCCTTCCTATTGAGAGTCTGAAACCTTTTAGGTTGCTCGATCTATTCTTTGAATTTGAATACACCAATGGTCTAGTGTAATATCCAACATTGAAGAGGTGTGTTTATCCCATAGAGAAGTGTTTTTCCATAATCGACTCTCTCTTTATGATAAAAACCATGAACCTTGCTTTGTATCTTTTTATACTTCGATATGATGTATACTAGATCTTATAGATATTCTTGGAAGACTTTACAAAACTTTTCTTGATGTCTTGAACTCATATCAAAACGACATTATGTATGATCAGTTGGTACTTCTTTATCAAATCATCCTTCCATTCTTCATTCTGGTTCTTTCTCTTCTTGGCATGAGTTCTTAAGGATTGATTGTCATATGTGTCCACCTCTTATTCTCTTGACATCAATCAAGCTCCTTCGTACATGCATTCCTCGATAGGTGATCTCCCTTCTATAACAACTTCCTCAACAGAACTTGGAATATCATTCAAAGTTGTAATCTATGATTCTGCTTCTTTTACATTGTCTCTAATGGCTTCTAATTTCTCCTTGAGATGAGATCTCCTTGTGAAGTAACATTGAATGTTTTCTAACATTTTCATATTCACATCCTTGATTTTATTTCTCAAGGTCATATTGGTATGAGTTGTTCATTGTGTCAAACATATCCTTGGGATTCTTCAAGAATGATACATGTGATATCCAATTCGGATAGAAATACTCATCTTCTTGCGCTTTTCTTTGACTTCATCTCCCTCTGGATCTGCAGCTTCTTCTTTGGCATAGTTATCCATGTCATGCTTCTTAAAGTATGAGAAGCACTCTATAATTCCATTCTTATAAGTTCTCGACTCTTTAAATATTTTCCTCAAGCTTGGTACAAATGGTCGTCATGATAAAAATGAGAACCTCAAATGTAAATAAAGAGGATACAACTTACCAATGAGATTTTTTCAACTTGATGCTTGCTTGAGAGGTTTTCTGGAATAATTCTTTTGGTGGATGTAGAGTTTGATAGAGAAACCCTAATTTTTCAAGTTAGGTATCTTTCAGAAATGATCGGATAGAAAGATGCGCCTCTTCAAGGCAAGCTGAGCAACATACTCATTTTCCTAAAATTGTGGATATAAATGGAAAATATTTGATGTCTTAGTTTTACCCGACAACACTGTTAGGTCAAAATTTGAAGATACATAGAATGATAAAATTATTCCATAGATATATAAACCTTCCTAATGAAATCTTTATAGTCCTCCTTTTTCAATTGATCAGTGGAGGGAACTATCCGAAACCAGAAGCCCTAGTTTTATCCAATTTCTTCTACAAATTTTCATGATCTTTTTTTTTTATGTATCTCTGATGATACTAATCCTACGGGTCTAATACTTAGTCATGATTTATCCTGATATGTCTTCTTTGCAACCCCATAGGTTAGAGAATAATTGGATTCACCAAATGGTTGTTATGCAAATTTTTCCAAGGTGACTTGTTTGAAGAATTTTCAACATAGGAAACTTGTACAAAATTCCACGTGTCACTGGTTCACCTTCATGGTATGAAACTTATTCCATAGAAAATTTAGTACCTTCCATTTCTTAAACATCTTGATAAATTGTATTTGGACCGTCCTAGACTGAGATACAACAATTTTCCCTAGGTCACCTGCTTATGACTTTATTCTGGAGGAGGATGGAACCCTTATTTGTAGGACTCGTATATACTGAAGTATAGTGAATATGAGGCTGAAAATTTCACAAAAGATACATAAATATTTCATATTTTTCCTATCAAAGTTTGAGATCCTGATTCATCTCCAATATCAAGTTATAGCGAAAGTCCCGACATGACTAGTTTTTGTCTTCTAGGGTTTTCAAGCATGAAACCCTAATCTTCAATAGATGTAGCTATAACAGTGTCTCATCTACACAAAGAACTATTTTAGGGTGGATGTGATACCATATTAATATTTCAATGGTTATATAATATCTAAACATTTGTAACATCATAACCATATACAAAAGGATCACTGAAAGAAAGACAAGCACAACCACATAAAATGTTAGGATTATTAATCCTCCCTTGTCCAAATTTGGTCATATGTCTAAATCAGGAGTCATGTCTAAATCGGGAGTCCATCCAGTCTATTTATAGTCATTAGTACCATTGGTTAAACTTGACCTAATTGGGGCACATGTTTCAGTTACCAAAGTGTGGGGAACACTAATTGAGGCTCACTGCCACTTATTGCACTTGATTGCATAAGTTTAGGAGTCTCCTAGATCAATCTCTACAATTTAGGAAGCAACTGGGAGTGCCGAAACCAACCAAGGTTAGTTCACTTCAGTTAATGACTAGTCAAGCCAAGTTAGGAGTCAGTTACATTCAGTTCTAGCTCTCTACATTCAGTTAAATAATGGTTTAACTAGCTCTCTACATTCAGGGCGTTTTTCTCACCTACCACAGTCAGTTAACCATTATTTAATACTAAATGTAACAGTTGGGTGTGTTTTAAAAATCTGGTTATGATTTAGACAAGGACAGTTAACTACTGGGTCCTTAACTTCAGTTGATGACTAGTCAAGCCAAGTTAGGAGTCAGTTACATTCAGTTCTAGCTCTCTACATTCAGTTAAATAATGGTTTAATTAATTGCACACATGTGGGGCACTTTTCTCACCTACCAAAGTCAGTTAACCATTATTTAATACTAAATGTAACAGTTGGTTGTGTTTTAGAACTCCAATTGTGATTTAGACAAGTCTTAGTTACCTACGGTCAAGTAGAGTCATCAATTCGAACTTCCTCATGTGGATTCAAATTGCTTGTGGCTATTAAAGCCATTTTACATTATTGTAATTATTATCTGGATTACTTTTTTTATTAATGAAAGCATTCACAGCTGCAAGCCTTTTGCACTGTTTCATTCTTCAATGGCTGAGTAAATTGTGAGATCTTCTTTGTGAGTTGTGTGTTTGTCTACAAATCTATATGCTCAAATTTAACATGGTATCAAAGCCTCGACGAACAAGGCACTTCTCCTCCTCGGATCTCCTACTGGATCATTTTTTTTGTTTTGCAGGTACAACTTCGAAATGAATTCATCAGTTCCTCTTCTCACCCGATCCTCAGACTATTTTGAATGGAAGGTAAATATTATTGGATTTCTGCATAGACGAAAACTCTTTTGGGTGTCTGATAGATTCGGCAGAAATTCCTTTGAGAGTGATAATGACTGGCTAAGGTCAAAGGATAAAGCTTTTGAAATAATGGAACTGGGTCTTTCTCCTAGCATGCGCTACCACAGTAGATCTATTAAAGATCCAAAGGAAATCTGGGCAATATTGGACAGAACCTTTGGAAGCACATGGAGCACATCCAGCACCACAAGCATCCTTGATCCAAAAAGCTCGGCCTCCACTCTCTCTGATGAAGTTGTTCAAGATGAATAAAAAGTAGAAACTTCTACACAGTCAATTCGAATTGAAGACAGTCTCCATGCAGTGACTCCTTCTCCTGATGCTCCGGAAGTTCATGAGATCTCTGATATCTCATCTTCTCATATTGCTGAAACAGAAGAAGACATTCAAATCTATGATATTGAAGAAAAATTCTGCTGCACTTCCATGCAAACATTCACCGAAGCTATATCAGACTATGGAGCTTCAGCATTCACTCTCAACAGTCCCAGTGCTTCTCTACCATTGATCACATGCTCATCTTCTCACAGAACTAGTAAAGAGGAAGATTTTCTGCATCCGCCTGGACACCTGCTCCTAACACTTGGGGCTGTTCTTACCACTCATGGTTTGCTGTTCATGGCTGCAACATATCAGTTTCTTGAGTGTTCTTCACATTCTCTAAATTCTCAAGAACCTTTCCTCACTTTTCAGTTGACTTCAGTTGCTCTACATGGGTCCAGTCTACATCCGACAACTGTCTATATTTCTGATTTAGATGAGCATATCATTCTTCTTCCAAAGAGGAAGATTCCTCCAGACATATGATGGAGAGGTTCACATGCCAGGCCCCAGGATACCTGTGCACAGAAGAACCAGATTGATCCTGATTCTACCTGCTTAATTAGAAGGGGGTTTTTTTTCCCATGTGGTTTTTCCCCAAGCACCTTATTTTTGAGCAGTTACTTTACTTTACTTGATGTAATGGGTGACCTATGGTCTTAGTTACCGGGGCCCATAGTTTGTCCAAGTTAGCATTCAGGGGGGGTGTTAGGATTATTAATCCTCCCTTGTCCAAATTTGGTCATATGTCTGAATCGGGAGTCATGTCTAAATCAGGAGTCCATCCAGTCTATTTATAGTCATTAGTACCATTGGTTAAAATTGACCTAATTGGGGCACAAGTTTCAGTTACCAAAGTGTGGGGAACACTAAGTGAGGCTCACTGCCACTTATTGCACTTGATTGCATAAGTTTAGGAGTATCCTAGATCAATCCCTACAATTTAGGAAGCAACTAGGAGTGCCGAAACCAACCAAGGTCAGTTCACTTCAGTTAATGACTAGTTAAGACAAGTTAGGAGTCAGTTACATTCAGTTCTAGCTCTCTACATTCAGTTAAATAATGGTTTAATTAATTGCAAACATGTGGGGCGTTTTTCTCACCTACCATAGTCAGTTAACCATTATTTAATACTAAATGTAACAGTTGGTTGTGTTTTAAAACTCCGGTTATGATTTAGACAAGGACAGTTAACTACTGGGTCCTTAACTTCAGTTGATGACTAGTCAAGCCAAGTTAGGAGTCAGTTACATTCAGTTAAATAATGGTTTAATTAATTGCACACATGTGGGGAACTTTTCTCACCTACCACAGTCAGTTAACCATTATTTAATACTAAATGTAACAGTTGGTTGTGTTTTAGAACTCCAATTGTGATTTAGACAAGTCTTGGTTACCTACAGTCAAGTAGAGTCATCAATTCGAACATCCTCATGTGGATTCGAATTGCTTGTGGCTATTAAAGACATTTTACATTATTGTAATTATTATCTGGATTACTTTTTTGATTAATGAAAGCATTCACAGCTGCAAGCCTTTTGCACTGTTTCATTCTTCAATGGCTGAGTAAATTGTGAGATCTTCTTTGTGAGTTGTGTGTTTGTCTACAGATCTATATGCTCAAATTTAACATAAAAGAACACAAAGATTTATCATGGGAAACCCTCATATGGAAGAAAACCGAACAAAACTTCATTGATATAGAATTCAACCAAGTGCAATGTAAGAACCAAAGAATAAGAGTTACAATACTACAAGAATAATACTAGACTTCCTCCTCTTTCCCATATGGACTACTCTTTTTCTCTCTAGTGCAATTGTTGAGCTATGATGTTTTTTTTGCTTATCCAAATGAGGAAGGCTCCTGTCTTATTTATACTAATAAGTGGAGAATTATAATACCCCAACTGGGGCAACCTATCCTCCAAATCAAGGTCAAATTTCCTTGGGAAACTCAAAAATACATTTTAACAATACTTTTGTGGGTGTGACTAACCCAACTTACAACAAAGGTTTTACCTAAATACTTTACAAGACCAATTACATCAATGAAATCCCTAATCAGAGGAAAAATATCTCTGTAAGGGGTAGTACCAATAATAATAAAAAATAGAATATCTTTCATGGTTACATTTCTTTAACATAATGAGGCACATATGTTGTTGTTATCTTCAATATCATTTATAAACTATAGGGCATTATTGTAAATGAGTAAAATATTCCTACTGAATCAGTTTCTCATAGTCAAAAGGTACCTTTTTAAAACCATGAACATAGTAATTTTGTTGTGAACATGAACTACCATTAAATTAATTTTGTGCATTGATTTATATTGTCTTCAAACCTTGATCCACAAGTGTTTGTTGATTCACTGGTAAATAAGGCATATGATAACTGGATTTATATTATTGAATATGATGGCAAGAAATTAGTTGGTCCTAGGTAAAACAAGAAGGGAAATAGTTCTCATCAAAAAATTTAATGACCACCTTCCAATATTCTACTTCTCATAGCCAACAAGATCCCTTAACTTCTTAAATTGTTCTGTTGCATCTTGAAAAAAATTCAGGAAATCCTATTTCTTGGGTTAACTATAGGTCATAAGTCATGATATTGATTGTGGTATTCCTTTTATTTGATTTTGAGAATCAATATCTAGAATGGACTATATTAAAAAATATATTCTTTTTATTTGATTTTAAGAATCAATATCTGGAATGGCTTTGAGATTTTGCAGGTAGCTCTACAGATCTAGTTTATTATGAGAGATGAATTAACATAATTGCGGGATAAACTCAATAATTGAAAACAAACTATCAATTATATTATGGCCTTGTTTCCAAATCTAGGCATGTGCTTCCTACAGTCCTCTCTTCCATTTGTTCCCTTATTGACAACATTTAAAAAACATATTAAAAATAGAGTTAAAAACCAAAATATAACAACGAACCACATACAAACAAAAAAATCCTAAATAAAAACAACCTCAATCTGTTACTTGAAAAATTAACAATATATTCTTGTGAATTTCGGTTGAAACCCCACCGAGTATTTCCATTTCCATCTACAAAAAACTTGGTTCTAGTTGAAAAAACGTCACATAAAAAACATATAAATAATGGGAATAATAGATATTTGATATCAGACTTGATGAAAGGGAGGAGAGCTAAGCATGTTCTTGCAATGGAGGAGTATACAAATTTTCAAAGTGTAATATCGAGGAATGTGTCCCATTTTGCATCTAGCTCCAATTCTAGAGGCACTCAATTTTCCCTTGATATTTTTATTGTTATTATCTCCCTCCTCCTCCTCCCTCTATCTCTATATGTGTTTCTAAATACACATATTCCTCCAATACTAGATACCTTACCATCAAACATAATGTATATAGGCCTTTCAGGCTCTAGATACTGGCAGGTTCCTTTTAGGTTTTAGTCTGTGACCTAGAAATTGTAGAGGGTAAAATTCAGGGTGGGCTTCTATGCTTTCAACTCTGTATGCGATGGAACTATTCTTTTACATACCTCAAAGCCAAGGGTATTGAAAACTATCAAGGCTTAAATTTCTGTTAAACAACTTGTAGAATTATCTAACCTCATTTTCATAGACTCGTTTCCTCCAATCAGTCTGCAAAAAACCATTTATGCAATATTGGTCTACAATTCTTTCATTTCCGCAAACTGGCGGATTTCAGTTTTTGGTTACTCGACTTTTCAAAATTGGACCTTCGCAAATTTAAAATTTTCTGATTTCTAAAAAACTCTTTTCGCAATTTATCAGGTCGTGGAATTCGACTTATCAACTTTTGAAACTGGGTTTCTGCACTTTTCTGCTTTTCCAATTCGGGTTCTAGAATTCGGCTTATTGACATTCAAAATTGGTTTCTCGCACTTCTCCACTTTTCCCATTTTTCGCACTTCACTCTTCCGCACCATCAATCCTTGCAGATTCTCCCTCGATTGTTGATCTGTATCCATATGCAGATCATGATCTAACTCTGTGTATCTACATCCCTTTGCTGTGGAAATTAACTATGACCATAGATCTGTCTAAGATATATATATTTAACTCTAAGATATTTTATGATTAAACTGATCATGCAACAATCAATTTATTTCTGCACACTCTACATACATACTTTTTGTATTTCTCATACTATCAAATTCATGCGCATAGAGAATTAAAAATCATACTCTTGGTTATTGAAAAGAAAATATTAAATAAGCAAACATATGCATAGTATAAAAACCTTGTTCTTCATTCAATCAACCAGTCATAAACACACACTATGTTCTCTATGCTCTCTACACTCCACACACTCTTCACTCATCCACTCATGCCCTATCTTATACATTCAATTCCCTTTATAACACATTGCAAACCTACAAGATCTGAATAGATTGGATTTGAACAACTAATAAAATAAAATCCTATAAACAAAGATCAATCCTTGAAGAATTCCTCGCAGGGTTCAAGGAGAATAATGGAAAATTGCCACTTATTACAAAATAAAATTAATCCTATCTATCTAACAATGAACTCAATCTTCTAGAAGTGATTACTTGGAATGTTGACTCATCAACCCAAGAAATTCAAGTTGGATGTTCCTCCATCATACTCTTAGGGAAGAAAATAATTCTTCATTAAGTATTCAGGGTGCACATTGTATCTAGAAATTTCTTGATCTATCATCTAGGATGCATCTTCAGTAGGTTGATTCTTCCATTTGATTAAGTACTGAAATAAGGTTTTATTCCTATTCTTCCTTAGGATTATTTTTTCAAGGATGGCTTCAATCTGAGGCTACTCTTTCTGTGGAATTTGTCCTTTCCAATCTATAGCTGAAACATCTCCATATGAAGTCATACCATATGTGTTGATACCCACATCTCTAAAAGGATACAAATCTAAAACATTAAAATTTGGTGAAATACGAAGGTTAGAAGGAAGTTCAATCTCATAAGCATTTGCAAAAAACTTCCTTAGAACTTTACAAGGTCCAATATTTTTCGGCTTCAATTTATTATAAGTTCCTTTAGGAACCTTTCCTTTATAAGATAGACCATCACTAGATATCCAACTTGAAAGTTTACTTCTCTTCTCTTCAAATATTCTCTCTGTTTATATTTTTTTGCACTTTCTTGTAATCTCTTCTTGATATTCTCTTGTAGCTCATGCATGCTAATTGCAAAGTATTCACCCTATGCACTTCTTCTTTCCTAGTTTCCAAAATATCTAAGTTAATATACACCTCTTGGATGCATCAAATGGACAAATTGAAAATGAATCATGGTTGTACTTCTGTTGGGTGAATCATTGTTTTCGAACTCAGCTTGAGTAAGAGCCAAGTTCCACTATTTTTGATGTTCATAAACAAGACTTTTCAGTATGTTTCCCAAACTCCTATCTACCACATCAGTATGGCCATGAGTATGAATATGTTACACATAACTAAAACTGAGATTAGTCCCCAATTTCTTCCATAGATATCTCCAAAAATGACGAACAAAATTTGTATCTCTGTCAGACAAAATACTCAAAGGAAACCCATGCAACTTTACAATTTCATAAAAGAATAGAATACCAATATTGGTTGCATCCTTAGTCTTCTTACATGCAATAAAATGATCCATTTTAAAAAATATATCTACTACAACATAAATTGAATCATGACCTATCTAAGTTCTAGGTAAACCTAAAATAAAATCAATGCTTATGGAATACCAAGGCCTAGCTGGAACATGGAAGGGTTAATACAATCATTTGTTGTGAATTATCCCTTTTGCATGTTGACATATTCTCCATCTTTCAACAAATTTATTCACATCATGCTACATCTTTGGCCAAAAATAACAATTAATCACCAGATAAAAATTCTTGTCTTATCCAAAATTTCCTGATAGACCTTCACTATGGTTTTCTTGAATTAAATTATGTCTCATTGAACATCGTGGAATACAAAATTTACTATCCTTGAATAGAAAACCTTCCTGCAACATATAATCTAACCACTGGATTCTGTTATGGGTAATTGGATTTTCAAAGGTTGCATAGATATCCTTGGAATCTAAATCTTCTTTATACATATCAGTCAAGTTTTCAAATCCCAAAGTACTGACCTTAACTTCTTGCAATATCAGATTTATCCTGCTCAAAGCATCAACTGTTAGATATTTATCATTTAAGAAATATGATCTTAGGATCTTATCTAAGAGAAGAACATGCACAACAACAATCACAAGAGACAAGAGACACAAATAAATTTCCTAGGGGAAACCATAAAGGAGAAAACCCCGCAACTTCCTTAGAGATAGAATGAGCACCAATAGCAAAAGTAAAACCAAAAAACATAAAGATGATCTTCAAAAAATGATCTCTCCCACTTGTGCCAGCACTTCCTCTCTCACTCATGCGCCCTAGTTGAGTGAGTGTGTGTTGCAAAATATAGAGTCTCACTCTCTATTTTTACTAGTTTCTGACTTGACAATTACTTACCAGGGCTGACATCTCTAGGAGAGTCTAATAACCCTAGTGCCCCTCAATTGTGGGGACTTCCCCCCCCCTGATCAATAAGGAGTTTTAACATCAACTCATTTGTGGGGACTATTGCCCCAACTTACAATGGAGGGTTAACGTCATAGAATTTACATGACTTTGATACATTAATGATTCTTCCGACAGGAACATCAGAGACCAATGAAATACAATATATGAAATATGCAATTGAATACATTGCAATTTTACAAACAAATCAACACTCCCTCTGAATTAGGAAGGTATTCTTTTGACACAATTCATCAGCACAAGTTTTCTTCTCTAGATCATCATCCAAGCTGTATCATCATCGAATCATCCTTAAAACGAGATCATCACTGGATCATCATCCAAGCAAGATCATCACTAGATAATCATCAAAGTTGGCTCATCACTGGATCATCAACACTTCTCCCGCTATCTCGAACAAATGGTTCTATCTCTCAATTCTACTCATCACAGGAAGTTCTATAGAGCCAAGTCTTTTTCATGTTGGTTGTAGGACTATCCTCCTTGTAGGTCTTCATCTTCTTCAGCACTTATATCTGACTATTACAGCTGATTTAACCACACATGGTTGATCACACTTTTATGGCCTTCCCTATCCCTTTGCAGACTCTTTGGACCCCATGGACTATTTTTGTACCTTTGATGTTTCCAAGGTCATCCCTAAAAACACCCATTATTTGTTGTACGTGACTTTTAATCCCTTTCTCGTGTATATATGTGGATATCACCCTTAAACCCATGTACATTGGGATGTGTGCAAAAGGCCAAATACTTTTGGAGTTTTCCTTGATATGGATCCAAGTCACTTGTCTTTTGACCTTCCATATGCCTCGAGATTGCTCAGATTTGACCTTCCATTACCCCATTGAAGCATTATATAAGGAACCCTTTGGATGCATTGAAGAAGAGGAATTGAAGAGAAAGAAAACTATAGTCCATTGTTGTCATAGCTTGCTTATACTTGAGTCTGCATCCCTTTGTCCCTTGGAGCACTTTGTGTTCTTCCCAAGATTGCCTTTTCTTGTGAGATTGCTATAGAGAGATGGAGGATTGAGGTGGTGGAGTCCCAAGTGTAGGACTCAGTTTCTCCAGTTTGCAAATGTGCCGATAAAGGTTGTCACTTATGTAATCTCTGATTTACTTAATAGAAATATCTTTTCCTGTCCAATGAGGTGCATTTAAATGAATATTGAATCCCTGGATGTGTTTAATTTCTTATGTGTCATTGATTATATATGCTAGAGTAGGCCTAACACTATATTATATAGCATGCTTTCCTTGTTTCACTATTGTTGAGAGTAAATTGCCAAAGCAAGCGAGATTGGAAAAATCTCAACGGGGATCTACTACAACCATCCAGAATAAGGTATGTTTCGAGATCCTTTAGTGTTAGATGTTGTATTTCTCTTGCATATTGGGAAGGGATTGATTTCTGCGGTTTCTCTATCTATTACGGTACACCCCAAGCCGTAGGAAGTTTTCTCCGTAACAAAATTGGCGATTCCGCTGGGGACGTTCCTTATTGTTCTTTTGGGTTTGGGGACACAATGTGCTTGATATTATTGACTTTCTCTCTATTTCTCCCCATTTATGTGTCACATTTTATAATATGTTCATCCATTGACACTCCCCTTTATTGGTTTGACCCTTCGCCTACTTTTTACCACTTTCTTCTCTGTATACACAAGTTTTGGCCAAAAGTCGCGTATACATGCAGGTTTTTGTCCAAAATCTGTGTATACATGTAGATTTTTGGCCAAAAGTCGTGTACATACGCAACTGTTCTTTAAACAGTCACGTACTTCCTCCCTTTTGGTTGAGTTTGATGTTGTGGGAATTTTTTGGGTGGGTTGCGAGTGTGGTTGGGTCTTCCTAGGTTCTGATGTTGTCTGTTGAATGCTTCTTTTGTGACCAGAGACCGCTTTTTCATTGATTTTTATTTGGAATTATTTTTAGTCATTTATCCTTTTTGCTTTGCCATTAGTGCATTACTCTTTTTGTCTTGGTGTCTTGTTGGGCTTGTGTTTTATGTTGGCCATAGAGACTAAGAGTTCTAGATGACTTTTATTTTCATTTTTCATTCTTTTATATTGAAAAATACAAAATAGTTGCACTCTTAGTTGGATATTAGATATAGATTTGAGGAGGTACTTGCATTGGATTGCTTGGATGAGAGTTGTGTTTAGGATTTCATATAGGAAGGATTGCATTGGCATTCGAAAAGGAAAGATTTTTTTATGCATCTCATGTAGTGGCATACCCTATTTTTCATTTGAAAAATATTGCACTTAGAATTGTTTGTTATGGTGTACATATTTATTTCACTACTAAGTCATAATGTCATTGGTTACATGGCCGTTTCCCTTTGAGTAATTACAAACATTTAAAATCAACGCATCATTTAAAATGAACTACACATTTTTCCTTTATAGGGTTGACAAACAAGATTAGGATTTAGAGTCTTGGAATAGTTCATTGTGAGTCAATTATCCAAGACTACTAAACACAAATAATTAGGTGTCTGTCCAAGTGAGATAGAGAAATCCTTGATATAATTGGTGTTTCTCAGGGCACTCCTCTTACATGGGAGTTAAGCACAAGGCAATGCACACGATTGTGATTGGGATGACTCCTGGTTAGTTTCTATGAGCATCGAATATATTTCCAAGATTGTATTCGTATCTGGGGGATCTTTCAAGAGTTTTAGGCTTTGCTACCCTTCCCATACAGTCGATCCCACCTATGACTGTTCACCTTAGCATTGGTTATGTTGAGGTGACCTTAGTTTCCTTACCTAGGTTATCGAGGGAGTACTTGCAGAGGTTATTCTGTGAGTGTCCTAGCCACGCAGAGGTAAGACATCATAGTATCTTTATGCGTTGAAGCTGAGGACCACTATAATTATTTACGTACCTCCACTTGTAGTGTATGGGAGTTTCGAGCCTCTCCTAGGAGAGACATACCTACTGCATTTGGGATCTCACTTATTCTTCCCTTGGCTTGCTTGCATTTTGGCTATAGATTTTCTTAGGAGTGTGCTCTTTGTGCGTTAGTTGGACTTTGGGATTGTGATTACTTGAGTATATTTATGATATCTTTAGTTTGGGTCCTTTTATTTTCATCATGCCTGGTGGCCTATCACACGTCCTTGGTCCTAGTACGGACCCTGGTGTCAGACTTGGCGTAATCACAGCCCCTTACCATGCCCATATATTTGGGAGTGGTCACATTCCACCCTATACTCCATTTGTGGAGGATGTTGACTCCCTTCTCTCGATCTTTACACTGGTGGTCAACCTCATAGGGGTGGTAGTGGATGCATGAATGTTGGGTCTACACTTTACTTTCCATTTTATGTCCCATCGTTCACTACATTGTTTCCTTTGGGTGCATTTGTCATGATCATTCCTCCCTATATCCTATAGTTTGGATTCTTTATTGACTATTTTGGGTTGTTTTGGACTAATATGGTTGTCATGTAGGGTCCAATTTTTGTACACTCTCTCTGAGGTTTTGACCTGTTTGTTCCTATCACAGGTATTATGCTTGAATTGGCATATAGTTTAGGATTTCATATTTTCCTACATTTTGTAGGACCTTATGACCGTTTCATTTTAACCTTAGGTATGAACCCATTCCATGGTATCATAAAACCTTCATGTTGTTGTTAGAAGTGGTACTATGTGAATGGTAGAGATTTCCTATACATGGGTGTCCTAGTTAGCTCCATTTCTCATTTGGTACCCATGCTGTGAGTCCTCTCTTAGGTCTGAAATTCCCTTTTAGTCCCACCATGTCCTTGAGCAAGAGCTTCATACTCCTCTTGAACTTTATGCTGTCCATTTCCCTAGGACTCCCTTGTATATGTCAATTTGTAATTGCATTATCATGAGTTTTGCTTGCCTTAATGAGCCTTATGCCGGCTTCCCTAACTTTGATTATTATCCATGTAGCCCAAGCTTGTCTCATGTCTAGCCAAGTAGAGCCTTTTTACATATCTTTTGCAGCTTGATACCCCATTTTTTTTATCGGGAGGAGACTTTCCCTCGAGTGTCGGTATCCTACACATGTTTCCTTGCATTGAGCATAGGTATGTTCCACTGCTTGGAACTAGTTTGTTTGCCCCTTGAAACTCATATCCTCCTAGACTTGTAACTATAAAGAACTTGTATTCTTTTTCAAGATTTTCAAAATATCTAAAAAATTCCAAAAAAAATCAAAATATCAAAAAACCAAACAGGAAAAGATGTTATCTTTACCAGTAGTCGATTCGTTTTTCCCTCAAACAGAGCACTGTATATCACATCCGTTGGTTGGGTTAGTAGTTTGAATTTAGGAGTTGTACTCATTTATATGGTTTTATCTCCACCAACTGGTTAAGCTTCCAATCCCTATGGAGCCTCTGTTGATTCCTCATGTGTCATAGGGATGTCACAGTTGTGTATATCAAGTCTATGCTGCCTACATTCAATCACCATTTTCCTTTATGCTCTTGCTCGAAGGAGGTTGAAACCTGAGTCGGCCATTTCTCAGTTTAATTGACTTTGCATGTCGACCATTCCAAGTACTACTATTGGTTCGTGCACATATTGTCCTTCCATATTATATAGTGTTGCTAAGTACCTCATGTTGGTTGATGGGGGATGCCTTAATTCCCTCCTTCCAACAGATTCCATCCCATCAACTTCAGATTATTTATTCTAGGATAGGATTCTAGAGTCCTTTGAGTGCCTTGAGACACATATTCATCAGTGGTATGTTCTCTCGCTATCAACATTTTTGGGAATACATCAATGTCTCATGATCGATGGATTATTCCAAGTGTTCGAACTCAACACATTTATTCGTAATTGTTAGATTGCACTCTAGTACCTTGATTCCCGTTTTCATTATCGGTGGGTGATCTCACGTCTGTTAGTGATATACATCAATGACTGGTAATCAGACGATGGACTACTATGTTTGACCTCGACACCTCTATTCACATAGTAGGACATGTACTCATAGCGTTTTGTGTAGAAGACTTTCTGTTACGGAGAGAAATTCCTATGGCTTGGGGTACCACAATAGACAGCTTGACTCTAGAAATCAATCCTTTCCTATATGCAAGAAAAACCAAATAACTAACACTAAAGGATCTCAATTCATACCTTATTCCAGACGGTTGATGTAGATCCCCGTTGAGCTTTCCAACTCCAGCTTCAATTGATAGATTGCTTCCTCAACATTCAAGAAATAAGACAAGCATTCTATATATAATTGTGTTAGCTCTACTCTAGCATATATAATCAATAACATATAAGCATTTGAAATCATCTATGGATAAAATATTCATTCAAATACACATTATTGGAAAGGAAAATATATTTCTATTAATATAAAACAGAGATTACAATAGATACAACCTTTGTCGACACGTTTGCGAATCGGAGAAACTGAGTCCCCCACTTGGGCCTCCACTACTTCAATCCTCCATCTCTCGATAGCAAGCTCACAAGAAAAAGGCAAGCTTGGGAAGAACATAAAAGTCCTCCAACAGACAAAGGGATGCAGACTCATGTATAAGCTTCAACAACAATGGGCTATAGTTCTCTTGCTCTCAATTCCTCATCCCTTCAATGTATCTAAAGGTTTTCTTATATAGATCCTCAATGTGGTAATGAAAGGTCGGATCCGAGTGATCTCAAGGAATATGGAAGGCTAGGAGACAATTGAGTCAGATCCACATCAAGGAAAACTCCAAAAGAATTTGTCCTTTTGCACACATCCTGATGTACACGGTTTTAGGAGTCAAATCTGTGTATATACGCAAGAAAGGGATTAAAATTCACGTATGGAAATTTTTGCATGTGTTTAGGGATGATATTGGAAACATCAAAGGCACAAAAATGGCCCATGGGGTCTAAGGAATCTGTAGAGGGACAAGGAAGGCCATAAAAGTGTGATTTACAATGTGTGGTAAAATCAGCTGTAATAGATGCCCCCTAATGTGTGAGGTTAGAGGGGTCATACGATGGTCGAAATACATTATAATTCCATCCTGGAAGTGAAGTGATGAAGAACCCAGTGGAAGAACCAGCCATCCAATCAACACTATACAATGATACAACTCTGCACATAACTGCAAATACATATAGTAGTCCTGGATACATAAGAGTAAAATGGCCATGAATAGGCATGATACAATATGACATATGTGGTCATCATCACATACAATATAGATAGATCAGAATCTCCATGATGAAGATATACAAAGGATCATGATCTCCATGAAGACTGAAGATATATAATGGATCAAGAACTCCATAATGGCTGAAAATGTCTAACATATACTAGAATCAAGTCACAAGAGTTGAAATCTCATGAACACTGGCATGATCAAGGAGGTAGCATATAAGAGATACCACCAATCTGGAAGGTCTTCTACACAAACCACTATGAGTACATGTCCTACTATGTGAATAGAGGTGTCAAGGTCGAACATAGTAGTCCATCATCTGATTACTGGTCATTGGTGTATACCATTAATAGACACGAGATCACCCACCGATAATGAAAATGAGAATCAAGGTACTAGAGTGCAAACTAACAAGTGTGAATAAATGTGTTGAGGTCGAACACTTGAGAGAATCCATTGATCAGAGGACATTGATGTATTCCCAAAAAACTGTCATTGGTGAGAGAATCTGCCATTGATGACTGCAAGTCTCAAGGCACTAAAAAATGACTCACAATAAGACCCAAGGAAGACCCAACCACAGTCATAACCCATCCATCAACTTCCCACAACATCAAACTCACCAAAAGGGAGCATGTACGCGAGTGTTTAAAGAATAGATGCATATATATGTGACTTTTGGCCAAAAATCTACATGTATACACAGATTTTGGCCAAAAACCTACGTGTATACGTGACTTTTGTCCAAAAATCCACATATGTACATGACTTTTGGCCAAAAAACTGTGTATACAGAGAAGGAAGTGGTAAAAAGCAGGCCAGAACCTGCCGGAATAAATGATCTGAAGTCGATGGGATGAAATCGATTGGAAGGAGGGCATTAAGGCATCCCCTATCATCCAACACAAGGTACTCAACAAAGATGTATAATGTGGAAGGACTCGATCATGATGTGCATGAACCGGTAACTCTACCGATAATGGTTGACATGTAAAGTCAAGATAACTGAGGAATGGTCGAATCAGGTTTCAACTTCCTTTGAACAAGAGCATAAAGGCGAATGGTGACTGAATGCAGGCAGCATAGAATCGATATGCAAAACTGGGACATCTCTGTGACATAGGATGCATCGACACAGGCTCCATAGGGACTGGAAGCTTAACTAGTTGGTGGAGATAAACTCAGATAAATGAGTACATCTCCTAAATTCAAACTATTAATCCAACCAATGGATGTGATATACAGTGCTCTATTTGAAGGAGACACGACTTGACTGCTGCCAAATATAACATCTTTTCTTGTCTGGATTTTTTATTTTTTAAATTTTTTTGGACTTTTTCAAATATTTGAAAAGCTTGAAAAAGAATAAAATTTCTTTATAGTTATAGACTAGGAGGAGACAAGTGTCAATGGTCAATCAAACTAGTTCCAAGCAGTGGAACATACCTATGCTCAATGCAAGGACACATGTGTAGGATAACGACACTCGAGGGAAAGTCTCCTCCTGGTAAAAATGGGGAATCATGCTACAAAGGATATATAAAATGGCTCTACGTGGTTAGACATGTGACAAGATCGGGCTATATAGTTGATAATAAAAGTCAGGGAAGCCGACATAAGGCTCAATGAGGCAGGAAAAACTCATGATAATGCAATTAAAACCTGACATATACAAGGGAGTCCCAGGTAAATGGCCAGCATAATGGTCAAGAGGACTATGAAGCTCTTGCTCAAAGTCATGGCGAGACTAAAAGGGACTCCTGGACCTAAGAGAGGACTCACAACATGGGTACCAAATTCAAAAGGGAGCTAACTAGGACACCCATGTATAGGAAAGCTCTACCATTCACATAGTACCACTTCCAACAATAGCATGAAGGTTCTGTGATACCATGGAATGGGTTCGTACATAAGGTTAAGATGGAATGGTTATAAGGAAATGCATAAGTGCAAGCGAGTGTGATATCCTAACCTATATACCAGTTTAGACATAATACATATGATAGGAATGAATGGGTCGAAACCTCGGAGAGAGTGTACAAAAAATGGACCCTACATGACAATCATATTAGTCCACAACAACCCAAAATAGTTAATAAATAATCCAAACTATAGGATATAGGGATGAATGATCATGACAAATGCACCCAAAGGAAACAATGCGGTGAAAGATGGGACATAAAGAGGAAAGTAAGGTGTAGACCCAACGTTCACGCATCCACTACCACCTCCGTGAGGGTGACCACCGGTGTAAAGACCGAGAGAATGGAGTCAACATCCTCCACAAATGGAGTAGAGGGAGAAATGTGACCACTTCGAAATCTATGAGCACGGTAATGGGCTGTGATGCCCCCAAGTCTGACACTAGGGTCCGTACTAGGAAAAAGGATGGGTGATAGGATACTAGGAATGCCGAAAATAAAAGGACCCAAACTCAAGAGAGCATAAATATACTCAAGTAACCGTGATCCCAAAGGCCAACTAGTTCACAAAGAGCACACTCCTAAGAAAATATAAAACCAAAATACAAGCAAACGAAGGGGAGGATATGTGAGCTCCCGAATGCAGCAGGTATGTCTCACCTAGGAGAGGCTCAAAACTCCCATACACTACAAGCAAAGGTATGTAACGAATTATAGTGGCCCTCAGCTTCAACACATATAACAACTGTGCTGTCCGACCTCTACCTGGCCAGGACACCTACAGAATAACCTCTGCGAAGTACCCCCTTGATAACCTAGGTAAGGAAACTAAGGTCACCTCAATATAATCAATGCTCAGGGGGACATTTGCAGGTGAGATTGAACGTATGGGCAGGGTAGAAAATCTTGAAACTCTTGAAATAGCCCCCGGATATGAATGCAATCCTAGAAATATCTTCGGTGCTACTCAGTTATGACTAGGGGTCATCCCAATCAATAACCGCTTGCACTGCCTTGTTCTTAACTCCCTTGTAAGAGGAGGATCCCAAGAAACACCAATTATACCAAGGAATTTCACACTCTCACCTGGACAAACACATACATGTTGTTGTTTAGTGGTCTTGGATAATTTACTCACAATGAACTATTCCAAGACCCTAAAACATAATCTTGTTGGTGCACCCTATAAAAGAAAAGAGTGTAATTCATTTTATTATGCGTTGATTTTAATTGGCTATAATTAATCATAGGGAAATGGCCATGCAACTAATGACATTATGACTCAGCAGTGAAATAAATATACACACCATAACAAACAATGCTAAGTGCAATCTTTTTCAAATTAAAAATAGGGTATGCCACTACATGAGATGCATAAATATATATTCCTTTCCGAATGCCAATGCAACCCTTCCTATATGAAGGCCTAAACACAACTCTCATCCAAGCAATCCAATGCTAGTACCTCCTCAAATCCATATCTAAGATGCAACTAAGAATGCAACTACTTTGTATTTTCCAATATCAAAGGATGAAAAATGCAATAAAAGTAATTTAAAACTCTTAGTCTCTATAGCAAGTATAAAACACAAGCCCAGCAAGACACTGAGACAAAAAAGAGTAATGCACTAATGGAAAAACAAAAAGCATAAATGACTAAAACTAGTTTCAAAGAAAAATCTATGAAAAGGTGGTCTCTGGTCACAAATGAAGCATCCAACAGACAACATCAGACCCAAGGAAGAACCAACCACACTCACTACCCACCGAACAACTTCCCACAACATCAAACTCACCAAAAGGGAGGATGTACGTGACTGTTTAAAGAACAACTGCATATATACATGGCTTTTGGCCAAAAACATGTGTGTATATGCAAGTTTTGGCCAAAAATCCACATATGTACATGAATTTTTGCCAAAAACCAGCGTATATAGAGAAGGCAGTGGTAAAAAGTAGCCCAAGGGTCAAACCAGAAAAGGGGAGTGTCAATGGATGAACATACTAAGAAATGCAACATAGAAACAAGGAGAAACAAAGAGTAAGTCAAGAATATCAATCACATTGTGCCCCCAAACCCCAAAGAAAAACAAAGAACATCTCCAGAGGAGTCGCCAATTCTGTTACAGAGAGAAATTCCTATGGCTTGGGGTAACACAACAGATAGCTTGACTCTAGAAATTAATCCTTTCCTATATGCAAGAGAAACCAAACTTACTAACACTAAAGGATCTTGATTCGTACCTTATTCCGAATGGTTGATGTAGATCCCCATTGAGATTTCCAACTCCAGCTTGAATTGATAAATTGCTTCCTCGACATTCAATAAACAAGACAAGCATTCTATATATAATTGTGTTATCTCTAATCTAGCATATATAATCAATAACATATAATCATTTGAAATCATCCATGGATAAAATATTCATTCAAATACACATTAATGGATAGGAAAAGATATTTCTATTAATATAAAATAGAGATTACAATATATACAACCTCTGTCGGCGCGTCTGCGAATCGGAGAAACTAAGTCCCCCACTTGGGCCTCCACCACTTGAATCCTCCATCTCTCGATAGCAAGCTCACAATCAAAAGGAAAGTTTGGGAAGAACACAAAATTTCTCCAAGGGACAAAGGGATGTAGACTCAAGTATAAGCTCTGGCAACAATGGACTATAGTTCTCTTGATCTCAATTCCTCATCCCTTCAATGTATCCAAAGGGTTCCCTATATATCTCCTCAATGGGGTAATGAAAGTTCAAATCCGAGAGATCTCAAGGCATATGGAAGGCCAAGAGACAAGTGAGTTGGATCCACATCAAGGGAAAGTCCAAAAGAATTTGGCCTTTTGCACACATCCCGATGTACGCGGTTTTAGGGGTCAAATCCATGTATATATGCGAGAAAGGGATTAAAAGTCATGTATGGCAATTTTTGCATGTTTTTAGGGATGATCTTGGAAACATCAAAGGTACAAAAATAGTCCATGGGGTCTAAGGAGTCTATAGAGGGATAGGGAAGGCCATAAAAGTGTGATCCACCATGTGTGGTAAAATCAACTATAACACTTTCCATATTGGTGGCATTCCACATATGGTACCTACTTGATCATGCCAGTGTTCATGAGATTTTAGCTCTCGTGACTTGATTCCAGTGTATGTTAGATATCTTCATCCATTATGAAGATCTTGATCCATTGTATATCTTCAGCTTCCATGGGGATCTTGATCCTTTGTATATCTTCATCATGGAGATTCTGATCTATTATATATTGTATGTGGTGAGGACCACATATGACACATTTTGTATATCATGCCTATTCATGGCCATTGTACTCTTACGTATCCGGGACTGCTATATGTATTTGCAGTCATATGCAGAGTTTGATTATTGTACTATACTGATTGCATGGTTGGTTCTTCCACCTGGTTCTTCATCACTCCACTTTTGGGATGGATTTGTAATGTATTTCAGCCATCATGTTACCCCTCCGACCTCACACATTAGGGGGCATCTGTTACAGTTGATTTTACCACACATGGTTGATAACACATTTATGTCCTTCTCTGTCCCTTTGCAGACTCTTTCGACCCCATGGACTATTTTTGTACCTTTGATGTTTCCAATATCATCCCTAAAAACACCTATTATTTTCTATATGTGACTTTTAATCCCTTTCTCGTGTATATACGTGGATATTACCCTTAAACTTGTGTACATTTGGATGTGTGCAAAAGGCCAAATATTTTTGGAGTTTTCCTTGATGTGGATATGAGTCACTTATCTTTTGTCCATCCATATTCCTTGAGATTGCTTGGATTTGACCTTCCATTAGCCCATTGAAGCACTATATAAGGAACCCTTTGGATACATTGAAGAAGAGGAATTGAAGAGCAAGAAAAATATAGTCCATTGTTGTCGTAGCTTGCTTATACTTGAGTCTGCATCCCTTTTTCCCTTGGAGCACTTTGTGTTCTTCCCAAGATTTCCTTTGCTTGTGAGCTTGCTATCGAGAGATGGAGGATTGAGGTGGTGGAGGCCCAGGTGGAGGACTTAGTTTCTCCAGTTTGCAGTCGTGCCAACAAAGGTTGTCACTTATATAATCTTTGATTTACTTAATAGAAATATATTTTCCTATCCAATGATGTTCATTTAAATGAATATTGAATCCATGCTTGTGTTTAATTTCTTATGTGTCATTGATTACATATGCTAGAGTAGGCCTAACAATATATAATATAGAATGCTTGCCTTGTTTTACTGTTGTTGAGAATAAATTTCCAAAGCAAGCGGGATTGGAAAAATATCAACGGGGATCTACTACAACCATCCAAAATAAGGTATGTTTCGAGATCCTTTACTATTATATATTGTATTTCTCTTGCATATTGGGAAGGGATTGGTTTTGGTGGTTTCTCTGTCTGCTGTGGTACACCCCAAGCCATAGGAATTTTTCTCCATAACACTGACCATGGGAGGTACACATCCAACATCCATGTCAAAAAGGTCATCCCAACACTTACATCTAACCTTGGGAGGAAAAAATCCACCACCATTTCATAAAGGGACACCCAACACTCACATCTGACCATGAGAGGAACAAATCCTGCATCCATGTCAAAAAGGCCCAGCACTCACATCTGACCATGAGAGGAACCAATCCAACATTCATGTCAGAAAGGCTCTGCACTTACATCACACCATGAGGGGAACCAATCCAACACTCATGTCAGAAGGGCTCTGCACTTACATCTGACGATGAGAGAATCCAATCCAACATTCATTTCAGAAGGGATCTAAACTTACATCTGACCATGAGAGGAACCAATCCAACATTCATATCAGAGGGAATCTACACTTACATCTTACCATGGGAGGAACCAATCCTACATCCATGTTAGAAGGGCTCTACACTTACATCTGACCATGGGAGGAAACAATCCTACATCCATGTCAGAAGGGACCATAGAATCATCAGTTCCCTTTGGAGGGAACCTCGATTTGGGGAACGCCAATCTTCTACATGAAGTACTCAAACTTCACTCTAGCTAATGGCTTGGTCAACACATCAGCTATCTATTCATTTGTTGCAACATAATAGAGCTTCACTGCTCCTCTTTGCACCATATCCCTGATATAGTGATCTTTGATCTTGATATTCTTTGAATTATCATGGAACACTGGGAACACTAGGTTCTCCGACAACTTCACATAACACTGGTTGTCACAATATATACAAGTAGCATCCAACTGGAGATCAAACAAATCAGATAGTAGCTTTCTTAGCCATACTTCCTCACAACTAGCCGAACAATCTATGACATACTCTGCTTCAGCTGTACTCAGTGCCATGCAATATTGCTTCCTATTAAACCAAGAGATCACATTTGATCCCATACTAAAGTAGCACCCTGAAGTGCTCTTCCTATCAATATCACTTCCTACCCAATCTGAATCAACATAACCTTCCATGTTAATCTTCTGATTCACGTTATACTTGATCCCATAATCAACTATACCCTTTAGGTACCTCATAATATGCTTTGCAGCAATCAAGTGAACATTTCTAGGATCTGTCAAGAACTGGATCATTGTGTTCAAAGAAAAGCAAATATCTGGTCTCGTATTCTTCAAGTACATCAAGGACCTAATCATCTAACGATACATCATCGCATCAACTGACTCTGATGAAATATAACTCAATAGCTTCAGGTTTGATGCCATAGGTGTGTTGATGGCCTTGCAGTCCATCATCCCGAACCTATTCAGGATCTCTACTTCATACTTCCCTTGTTTTAGGGAGATTCCATCCACATTCTACCACACCTCAATGCCTAGAAAGTAGTGCATCATACCCAAGTCCTTCATCTTGAACTCGGCAGCAAGTCTCCTTCTAGTAACTTTAATGAGTTCCTGTTTTTTGTCAGGAATAAGTCATCGATATATAACAGGAGCATCACTAGTCTTCCACCTTCAACCTTGAAGTAAAGTTTGGAATATTATTTACTCTGAGTAAAGAATAGAGCTATCAGTAATGTGTCCATCCTATTGTACCATGTCGAACCTTGGGATATTCTGCAGTCACTCTCTCTGAATCGGAGCATCATTCTCCCTCTACCTTTCTTACTCTATGTATTATGTGTTTGGAGTGACAAGTAGCTTCCTCTGCTACTAATATTCTATGTATCCATCTAGGTTCAGTAGATACCAAGATCCTCTATCTTGAAAACATTCTTCTCACATCCATCTGTGAGCTTGTTATCCTCTATAGGATTTCATATTCAACCTTGTAGCAAAAGTTAAGATATTCATTACTCTAGGTGATCTTCAAGATCCTTATGTATATTTTATCCCATGGGGGTCTTCTAAGCTCGTACAAGGCCTTATTTAATTTGTACACATGAATCTACTTGTCATGTGTCTTAACTTCTAGTGGCTGCAAATGATTCTTATTAGTCTATTCCTTCTTTTCGTGAGAAGTCTCATGCTACAAATCTTGATTTGTATCCCACAATCTTTCCATCTACTACATGCTGGATTGTGTAGATCCATATGGAAGATATTATGGACTTCCCTTTCGGTCTCGATACTGCATCCTAGACATCATTCTTCTTGAACTGATATTCTCCTTCCCTTTCTTCTTGGCTTCTTCTTCATTGCTAGAAGGTTCTGCATCAATGATGTCGCTCAACAGTGTTATATAACTCCACTGTGTGTGAGGCCTCTTGAAGTCTCGTCATACTATTCTTCATTTTGGATTATTTCTTGAACTGTCATCACTTGTTCTTTAGAATGAGTCTCATCCTTCTTTTCTTGTAGGCGATTGTACGTGATCTTTCCTACAAGTCAAATGCACCAGTTGTATGGTTAGAAGCATTTCATAGGGAATATTCACAATGGAAAATTCTTATGCATAAAGATATAATCACGCAAATATTTTATCCAATACAATATTCATCCATATCTCATGGATACTTTCTATATGCCTTACATCTCCACTAGGACATCATTGAGATTGTGCACTAATCCAATATGTCAGCAAAGAGGTTTCATTCTAGATAAGTAGCAATGTAGAGTTGTATAGCACCATGAGATACTTACCCATACCATGCACAGTAGTAGTATACTGTCATTAATGAAAATATTCTAACATGCATAACACATCAAGTGAATATAAACAAATGCATAACAAAATAATATCATGAAATGGCAATTAAATACTTATCTTTATTTGTTTCATGGGTAGATTCCTTCTTGAGCCTTCATCTTCTTCATATTCTTCATTAATAACACCGTCATTTATTATCCAAATTCTAAGATGGATAAGAGGTTCTTCAAGAATTGATTTCTTCATATTCCTCATCGCTTGAGGGATCTTCATTGAATCGTGAGCGATTCATCTTCAGTTGCTCCCATCTTCTCTTCTCTTATTATGGGTCAAGATTCATCTTGTGTGTGCTCTTCCCAGAGTTTGCTGAAAGTAATCACTTCCTTCTGGCACATATTCCTTGAATGAATGAATCCCATGATCCTAGGAGGCCATTAAAGGTGGTTATCACAACTTCTGCATTCTCCACTTCTTCTCCCACCACTTCAAGTTGTTCTTTGATTTGAGAGACCCTTGTAAAGTATGGTCTCTGCATTCTGGATCTTCACATTCTTCAACTGGTTTCTCAAAGTAATATTGTGATTTATGTTCTTCCCTTCAAATATCTTGGTCAAAGGATAAAACATCTCTTTAGGTGTCTTTAGGGAAGACACTTTTGGTAAAAGGTGATCCTCTTGGCCTTGACCAAGGTTTTCTTGTGTAAGGCTTTAGCCTCATTTCCCTCTAGAACTGGAACCTCTCCACTTATGTAGGTGTCCAATTAATTTCCTTAAAGAACCAGTGAGATCCTATACTTCCATTCTTAAAAGTTGTTAGCTTCAACAAGCTTGTCATTGAGCTAGTGTGATTAGTCATTTTGAAATGAGAACCTCAAATGTAAATAACAAAATATTAGATCTTACCAATTTGAGGTGTCCGTCCTAGTTGAGGAGATGGATGATCTAGGGTTTGTTAGGGAAACCCTAATTTTCAAAACTTGGAATCTTTCAGATTTGATAGGATAGAAATATGGGCCTCTTCAAGGCGAGCTATCCAATCTACTCCTTTTCTAAAAATAGTGGAGGGAAGCTCCTAGAACAGGAAGCCCTAGTTTTTCAATTTCCTCTCTAGCAATTCTTGATATTTTTTCTATGGTATCTCTGAAAATACTTATCCTCTATGTCTAAAATTTCTTACTAAGGTAGCCTCATCTGTCCTCTTTTGAACAACACAAGTTTGAGCAGAATTGGTTTCTCCAATTGGGAGTTATGAGAGTCTTCCCAAGTTGACTTTTTTTAGGATTGTTCAGCATAGCGAAGTTGTATAGACTACCACATGTCACTGTTTCATCATCAGGATGGAAATTTTTTACCACAGAGAGTGAATTCCATGCCCTATTTAGAACACATTTTGAAACTTCATTGGACCTTCATAGCCCGATATATAACAATTCTCCCTAGGTGTCTAGTTTAGGGATGAATCCTAGAAGGGGATGGAACCCTTATTTGGAGGAATCATATATCCCAGAATATAGCGAATATGAAACTGAAAGTTTGACAAAGGGTACATCAGGCTTTTATCTTCCTCCTATGAAAATTTCATCCCTTGAGACATCTTCAATCTCGAGATACAGTGAATGTACCAAAACTACAAGTTTTAGTATTTTAGGGTGTTTCAGGCCTGAGGTCAAACTAGGGTTTGAATTTCTTGAAGTTTTACTCAACCAAAAACTTTGAACTTGGTATCTCAACTTCAATTTTGATGAGGAGATAAATCCTATGCCAGGATCACTCAAAACTTACTCTTCTGTAAAAGTCCCTAATTTCCCGCAACAAAAACTGAAAAATGCCCGGAATCAAATTCTGCTTCGACAGAAAGATGCACCCTTCAATGGAGAGTTATCCTAGCTTCATTTTGCTGATGGATTATGGAGAGAGACCCAAAAATTAAGAATCCCTAGCTTCTACAGCTGTACAATGTGTTCTTCTCAGGTTAGTGTAACGAATGTAAAATAGAAAATTAATTAGATTAGTTAATTATTATAAGAAAGGGTGTAGCCCTTCATTCGACATGCTCAAAACCTATAAAGGCAAGCATCCTTTGTAATTATCAATCATCCAATATATTATTATTATTCATATTTCATTATTACAATGATATTCAGATTCAACTAATGGACAACCGGATTCGGTTGCTCCATTTGGTATCGGAGCTTGAATTCGCCTCCTTCAACTTGAGCTCAGATTCGGCTCGTCCAACACTTAGCTTGGACTCGGCTCATCATTTATTTTCCTCATTTTATTTCGATGCTTACTCTTTCCTCCCACTTCTCCACTCGTTGCTAAGCTTTCTCGTCATTTCCCCTCCCACGTGCTTTCACTCTCAATTCATCCTGCTTAAAACTCCTACCCTTCGTCGTGGGCTCTCTTATCCACCCATCCTACCCCATGCGCTCCCAACTTCTCTCGCTGCATCCCACTCCTTCCATATACCGCTCCTTTTTCCCTCCACATTTTCCGCTCCCTCACGCCCCAACACCTTCATCCCTGCAAACAGCTCTCCCAATTGATCCACACTACTACTCCTCTTCCATTCTCTTACTACGGTTGCATCTACGACCACCATTCTACACCATCGTCACTCCTCTAGCTCTATTATCCCTTCACACTCTATGCCACCACTCTCGCATGTGTCTCTCTACACCTATCCCTTCATCCTTTCAAGTATCCTCCCTCTCTCATCCTCTACTCTCCTGCATGCTCCTATGTATGACCTACTCTCCCCAAAAGCATCATTACTCCTCCAAATTGCCCTTCAGATCGCTTCTCCTCCAATACAACCCTCCTGCCTTTCTCCCTCATCCACCATTCTCCTGCTCCATAGTTCCCTCCCCCATTTCATTTCATCCGCCTCTCTATTGCTCAACCCCGTGTACCTCCTCCTTTGTCATCCCCAGACTATCTAGTCTATTTCCTCATCACCTTCCAACACTTTCCTCTCACACCTCCCTCCTACCATATTCCACGCCGTCCCACGCCTGCTCACCCCTCCCAAGCCTCCACTCCAACCACACTTGTGCCTCCATCCACCGTGTGCCTCCACTCTTCCACACCTCCTCCTCTTTTCTCCCTCTCGCCTCCATCCCTCCTCCATTTTCCCTTCCATGGTATACCTCCACGCTACCTCATCTGCACTGCCTAGATCCCACCTCCATGATGACCTGCACAAAAAACAAACCAAAACAAAAATATTAAAATATAATATTTATTTTAAATATAATATTATAATATAATATAACATTATAATATAATATTAATTTCAAATATATTATAATAAAATATTTTTAAAAAAATCAAATATTATATTTATTATTATAATATTTGTTTGAAAAGAAAAACTATATACAAACTATAATATAGTTTCTAAAAATAATATATAATAATAATAATATTAATTAATTAATTAATTAATATATTATTAGCCAGAATAGCGTTGAAATACACACATGTGCATACAAGGCCCAAGACCATGGCAGAGATAAAAGAACAAATCGAAAAAATGGAGAAGGACATAAGGTCCCTTGCCGCTGACCTATGAATGAAGGAAAATATGAAAAATAGCAATAGATTACTCAAAGACGAGCTTGTTGTGGTACTAGAAAGGAGGCTCGATGACAAACTTGACAGCCTGAACGAAAAACAAAAAGACGTGGATGAGAAAATGAGTACCATAACGCAAAACATAAACGCCTTAACACAGAACATGAGCACCATGACACAAAACCATAATACATTATTCAAGATGTTACAAAGGTTCATACCTAGTCTATGCCATGTCAGTAGTCTAGACATGCTAGATTCCTCATTTCATGTTGCCACCCAGGAAACACTCACAAAGAATCAAGAATAATTACGAAAAGAAATAAAGATTAACAATGCGACGCTTAAGCAAGAGATAGAAACACAAGTAGTACTAGATATGGAGGCACGATTAAATGAAAAAATAAATACTATAAGTAAAATAGTATAGAAAAGAAAAACTAAAAATCACCGCCAACAACGAAGTAATTCAGATATGTCACTTTCATCGTCCAATAGTTTCGAGCCACCATCAAACCATAAGGAAAAATCAAATCAACATCATCCTAACAAAGTGTACCCCCGTAAGGAAAAAATAGAGTTGTCGAAATACAATGGGAGTGAATACCAATGCATTACTTGGTTAAACAAAGTAGAAGAATACTTTGACATTTACAACATTCAATCTAACAAGGAGAAGGTGAAATATGCATCAATGCATATGGAAGGGTGCACCTATAATTGGTACTTATGGTGGAAGAGAGATAATTTTACCTACACCTGGAACTTGTTCAAAAATGATTTTTTTAATAGGTTTCAAGGAATCAAAGAAGATGATTTTTTCAATAAACTTACCAGACTACATCAAGTTGGAAACGTTGACGAATTCACTCATTGATGGGAATCCTTATCAACACAAGTATTTGGGTTGTCTGACAAGCAAAGACTTGAAACCTATTTAGGAGGTCTTACACCAAACCTCCAAAAAGTGTTAAATTTACATGACATACGTAACGTAGAATTAGAAAGACGTAAAACAAAAGATGCAAAACGAAAATTTTAAGGAATAAAAACAAAAGGTGATAACCATTATCGAAAAGAAAAAGAGACACAATGTAGGTACTGTGCAGATACTTGGTCTCCTGGCCATCAATGCCACAAACCTCAATCATACACCTAAGAAATGGAAAATAGATCAAAGTAATCTAATAGTTACACTGATAACAAAAAAAAGAAGAAAAACATATGTCGTTGATGCAGTGATGATTGGACCCCTGGTCATAAGTGTAGGAACAATGAGACAATACAGTGCAAAATCATCAATGGAAAGGAAGTGCAAGTCTCTGCACAAGAGACCTCGTCCGATTCTAATACTGACACTGAATCAGAATGAAGAACGACACTAGGAAAATACTTAAGCTTTGAGGACAAAGCTTCCTTTAAAGGGAGTGGCAATGTAATGAATTTAAAATAGAATATTAATGAGATTAGTTAATTATTATAGGAAAGGGTGTAACCCTTCATTCAACACACTCAAAATCTATAAAGGAGAGCATCCTTTGTAATTATCAATCATCCAATATATTATTATTATTCATATTTCATTATTACAATGATAGTGGGATTCGACTAACGAAAAACCGGATTCAGTTTCTCCAATTAGCTCTGATACCATGTTAGGTTTTTATCATTTAATCACTATGATCTTAGGATCTTATATGAGAGAATAATATGCACAACAATAATCGCAAGAGACAAGAGACACAAATAATTTTCCTTGGGGAAACCATAAAGGTGAAAAATACACAACTTCCTCAGAGATAGAATGAGCACCGACAGAAAAAGTAAAACTCGTAAACATAAAGATGATCTTTGAAATATGATCTCTCTCACTTGCTCCAGCACTTCCTCTCTCACTCATGCACCCCAGTTGATTGAGTGTGTGTTGAAAAAGAGAGAGTCCCACTCTCTATTTATACTAGTTTCTGACTTGACAATTACTTACCAGGGCCGACATCTCTAGTAGAGTATAATAACCCTAGTTCCCCTCAACTGTGGGGACTTTTCCCCCTGATCAACAAGGAGGGTTAACCTCAACTCAATTGTGGGAACTATTTCCCTAACTTACAATAGAGGGTTAACCTCATTGAGTTTACATGACTTTGTTACATTAATGTTTCTCTTGATAGGAACATTTGGGACCAATGAAATAAATTATATGAAATATACAAGTGAATACATTATGAAGTTACAAATACATCAACATCAACAACTTTATTAGACTTACCACTTGTATATTTGATAACAAAGGTAAAGTTCTGCAAACATTCTACCCATTTAACATGTCTCTATTTTAATTTAGGATGACTATTTATGAATTGCAAAGCATGATTGTCAAAATACAACACAAATTCCTTAGGCATCAAATAATGTATCCACTTCTTAAGAGCCTGCACAACAACATATAATTATTTATCATATGAAGAGTATTTATGTTTTGATTCATTCAATTTTTCATTGAAGTATGCCTCTGGCCTCTGCTCTTGACTTAAAATTACTCCCACTGTTGTTCCACTAACATCAGTTTCAACATGAAATACTTTGTCAAAACTAGGAAAAGCCAAAATAGGCTTCTGAATTATCTTTTTCTTCAACAAATTAAAATTTCTATCAGCTACTTTTGTCCATTTGAAAGGATTTGTATTTCCTCTGAAAGTATCTATCAAATTTCCACAAATATGAATGAAATTTTTTATGAACTTCCTATAAAAACAATTAATTCCATGGAAACTTGTTACCTCATAATCATTCTTTGTAATTGGCCAATTTAAAATCACTTTTACCTTGTCAATATCCATCTTTAGTCCTTCTTCTGAAACTACAAATCCCAAGTAAACTAAATATTTCTTCAATAAACTACACTTCTTTAGATTTATCAACAACTTCTCTTTCTGTGAAGTTCTCAACACCAACTTAAGGTGTCTTAAATGCTCCTCTGTATTTTGACTGAAAATCAGAATGTCATCTAGATACACTATCACAAAATTTCTAGTAAATTATTTTAAAACCTCATTCTTCAACCTCATGAAGGTACTAGGTGCATTAGTAAGACCAAATGGCATCACAAACCATTCATACAAACAATCATTAATTTTAAATGCTTTCTTCCATTCATTGCCTTCCCTTATCCTAACTTTGATGATATCCAATTTTCAATTCTATTTTGGAAAACTATTTTGAACCAATTAAATAGCCCATCAGATCATCAATTTTGGGTAAAGGGAATCTATACCTGATAGTGATCTTGTTGATTTACCTGGAGTCGGTGCACATCCTCCACCCACCATATTTATTTGGACTAAGTATAGTGGGAACTGCACAAGGAATCAATATTTCTTTTACCAATCCTTTCTTTAATATCTCCTGTATTTGCTATTTGATTTCTTCATTTTCTTGAGGAGTTCATCTGTATGCTACTTTATTAGGTAAACTTGCACTAGGTATTAATTCAATGTGATTACTAATACTTCTTACAGGGGGTGAATTGTTTGGAAACTCATCCACAATAATGTTAGCACACTCATCAAGCAAATTTTTAAATTCAATAGGAAAATCATCTAAATTCGTAGGAAAATTACCTTTTTCTTACAAACAAGGGAAAATGGTAGATCCTCCTCTTTCTTAATTTATTGCAATAGTTCTTTTCCAGACATCAACAAAATTTTTGATCTTGAACCTTCCTGAACTACTTCATATTCCAAGGGTGACAAAGTATGTCTCTTCCCATATTTCTCCAGAGAATAAGTATGTTTCCTCTCATCATGAACAACTTTCCTGTCATACTACCGTGGCCTCCCTAAGAGTATATGGTACACATCCATAGGAATTATGTCACATAATATTTCATCTTTGTAAGTACCAATATGGAGTTCCACACTAGATTGCTCATTCACCAAGAGATGATGTACTTTATGCAACTAGGATACTTTGTAGGGAGTGGGATGCTTTATACTCTTCAATCCCAACTTCTCTACCATCTCAGTGGAAACAAAATTATCTATCCTACCACTATCAATAACCATTTTTCAACACTTACCTTGTGACTTACATCTTGTTATGAACAAATGTTTCCTCTGAGCTGGTTCATGTACATGCTTCTCTGACTTTACCAAAACTCTCTTCAACATAAGAGATTCTCCTTCCTCTGGAGGGTTACTCATCTCTATTTATCCTTTTGACTCTTCTTGATCCTCTACAACATTCACATTTATCTGACATGAAGACTGATTTCTTGGACAATTCCAAGACATATGTCCAATCTCTCCACAAGCATAACCTTTCACATATCTATTCCTTCCTCTTCCTCTTCCTCCTGCGAATCCTCCTCTCTGGGATAACTGATTTCTAGAACCCTGAACTCCATATTTGGAAATCCTACATCCACTACTAGGAGATCCTCTTCCTCTTACTATATTCTTTACTTTGTTTTTCTGGTTCTGTTTTCTTAACAATTTCTCTTATATCTTTGAAGCTACATGATATGCATCTTCTACATTTTTCATATTTAATAAATTGAGTTCATCATGTATATCATATATTAATCCATTGATATACCTAGCTACTATTTCTAGACCTCCCTGTGTGTGCCCAACTCTAATACTCAGTCTAAAAATTCTTCTATGTATTCTTTTATAGTTATGGCCTTCTGTCTAAGGTTCTGTAATTGTTTAATAAGATTCAATTGATAGTCCTTAGGCATAAAATAACTCTTAATATTACATAGCATATTATCCCAAGAGTTTATTTTTGACTTACCTCTTCTTTCTCGATGGATCTGGAGCTCATCCCACCAGATAGTTGCATGTCCCTTCAATCTGGTAGTTGCATATCTTACTTTCTTATTGTCTTCAATTTCTTCAAAATTAAAATTTATTATTCAAATCATGAATCCAATCCATGAGTTATTCAACATTTAATTTACCTTCATACATAGGTACTTCCAATCTTGGTCTTCTACTAGCACAACAGGATTTGAGCCCAAAATCCGGCGACATCCAACGTAAAGTACATTTTTCTCGGTTTGCAATGATGAAAAGTACTATACCTTCCAATTTCTTTAACCATCATTAGTTTTCTGAATTCCTCCTCGTATATTTTTTGGCAACCCTTTTACGACACTATTGTGTTGGATATGCAACACTGGCTCATCAAATTTGCGACACCAGTTCATCGGATTTGTGATGACCCTTGGAGACAAATTCGTTGGAATTTCGATGACAGGTGAAGGGGAGTTCGTTGAAGTTTCGATTACTTCATGATATTTTCCCAAATAATATAAAAACATATTTCGAATAATATAAAATCATATGTACAATGGTAAGTAGATTCATATCATCGGATATTTGATGACAACCGAACAATAAATATAAACATTTTTAAACATTCTGACATATTTGATATAGAAGTGGCTGATGATTTGCGGAAATTATTTATTCTGTGACGGATGGTTTGAGGAGTTGTTTTATTCTTCGATGTCTAGTTGTGGGGTTTTTTTTATTTGACATACAGTTTGCAGGAATTATTTTATTCTTCAACAAACCTCCGTTTGAGAAAATTGTGATGTGTGGAACTTGATTTTCTAAGATTGTTGATAGTATTTATTCACGAAGTTTGTGACAAAATGTCAAATAGCAATATTCCTGATCCAAACAAACACAATCGAGAATCACTTGCTAGACTATGGGATGTAGCAAAATGAATAGGTGATGGCAAATGTTATTGTCCTTGTGCTCAATGTAGGGGATTTAAGAGGAAAATAATATTGATCTCAATAGCCACAAAACATTGAAGGGAACATGGACACGCTGAGGGGGGGGATGAATATTGTCCATTTGTAGGTTTAGCATTATAAAGTTTTTAATATTCATTGATTTGGTAAATGTATTTATTATTTTAGTATTTTCTATATTAACTTATATATATTGATGTATTCATGTATTTATAAAGGAAAGACACCCTACGGCATATCGTCCAGAGGAAGTGCTTTCAAAACAAGTTTCAGAGGATCATGGAGCATCTATGTTTAATGGAGAACAAGCGAATGATCATATTGAACAAGATGATCATACTAATAATGTAGTTGAAGATGATGGTATTAAATACATTGATCCATGATTCACTTAATGTTAGAATGGATGATGACAATGACGATGATAATGAAAATATTGATAAATTTGATGATGTTCACGATATACCTCTTCTCGATAAGGCATATGAACCCCTTTATGAAGGATCCAAAACAAATCTCCTCTCTACTGTATTGTTAATAATGAACTTGAAGGTTATGAATGGTATTTCAAACATATCAATCACACGGATGCTAAGGTATGAAAAATAATCCATCACATATATAAGATCATGATAATTTTTATCTGTATTCCTCTAATAATTGTATTATTAATTCATTATTGATCATCATACAGATGAAGAGTCTTTCATTAATATTATTTATTTACTACATTAACCTTTTTTTTATGTAGCTTGATAATTGAATTTTTGTTACCACCATCAAGTATTTTACCTCACACATATTGATATTTATCTTCCATCATGAAATATATTGGAATGCATTATGAATCAATTCATACATGCCCCGATGATAATGTTATATATTATAATCAACATGAATTTGCAAAAGAATGTCCAGAATGTCATATAAGTAGATATCAAACATATCAAGTAACAAAAAAGGTGCCTCATAAGGTTCTTCGTTATATTCCCATCATTCCACATTTGCAATGAATGTTCAGGTGCAATAACATAGTGCAATTTATGGATTACTATGCCAGGAACAGAAGTCAAGATGATGTTATCCGAATGCCTACAGATGGTTCCACCTTTAGATATATGGAGTAAAAGTGGCCTCACTTTAAAGAAGAACCATGTAATATTAGTATTTCTTAGGCAACAGATGGTGTTAATCCATTTCACAGATGAAATCCCTTTACACGGTGTGGTCTATTTTGGTTATCAACAATAACATTCCCCCATGGTTTTCAATAAAGAGGGAGCACATAATCTTGTCGATGATTATTCCAGGTATTTTGTGTCTACAATTGTTTTATTTATAATTTAGTTGTGGCATCTCATTTGTCGTATTATGTTTCCTAATTTCATATGTATATTTTTTATTTTACTCTTGTGCATGGTTTATATATCTTAATGGTTCTCATAATTATATATTGTGTATGTACTTCAAATCAATCAAGTATGTTCCAAGTCAAAGACATGAATGTATATATTGAAGCTCTTATAGATGAGCTATTGAAGTTAAGGAATGAAATCACTATGTATGACGTATCTAGATCGATATGACAAAGGCAATTTCAATTCCATGCAATGGTTGTATGGACAATACAAGATGCCCCAGGGTTAACCCAATTTTGTGGTTTGTATTTTTAAGTTCCACTTTAATTTCATTTAATTATATGAATTATTTAATATAGTTTATATATAATTATAATTGACATATATATTCCATATCTATATATTGTAGGTCTTAAGAAAAAGGGTAAATTTGCATGTCTAGTTTGTGGTGCTAAGATAAAATATCATTGCTCAAAAAGCTTAAGAAAGGAGGTGTTTGATGCGTATAGGTGTTTCCTCTCTAAGACTCACAAGTATAGAAAAATAGAAAAAATATTTTCAATGGGAAGGAGACTGCATTAAAACCACAGAGAATGACACCTCACCTTTGGAAGATTCAATACAATAGAAATCGTTAAGCTGGTACGTATGGATCATCATAGATGAATTGTTATGAATTTTAATTTTTATTGTGAGTTGTTTACTGTAGTGTCCATATTTGATTTCTCATGTAATTTATTTATAAACTAGTATACATGATGTCCATAGTTATCATGAAGGCATTAATGGGCTTCCACGAGGAATAAAAAGTTATCCTATACAATTCAGCAGGTTTCCCTACTATGAGCACCTACAAATTGCTCATTTATTTGATACAATCCATATTGGAAAGAACGTGAATGAAACATTATGGTGACTACTGGAGCTAAGGAGGGAGAAAGATAAAATTGTGAAAGATTGCAAAGACATTCAAGAAATAAACCATGCAATGAAAGATGTCATCCAATTTCATATCAACAGAGACCAAATTAATATAAACTCAATTCCATGGATGTTTATGAAGCAACAAAGCAATGTTGTCAAAGAATTAATGCAGAAAATTAAATTTCCCACTGTATTTTGTGCGAACTTGGAGAATATCATAACAAAAAAAGGTTATTTTATGGGGGTCAAAATGCATGATTAGCACGTCTTCATCAAGGTAATTATTATTGTTATGTCCATATATTTTTTTTCATTTTATTGCATAAATTATTTTTCTTGTTTGTATACTCTTTGTTTAAAATATGGCATGGTTTGTATATTGATACAGTATGTTCTACCTCTCTCTCTCCCGGACAACTTCGACAACAATGTCAAACAAGTTATATATAATCTTGGTAAATACATGAGGTAAATAGCGATTAGTTTCTTGTGCTTAGTGTTTCTTTAATTCTTCATATAATTTATATATTTTTTTCACTATTTCATGATATGTAATTTAATGTTTTTTTATTATTAAATATCATTATTGGTTTGCGTAAATGATTGACATCTTAATAAATCCATAAAGAAGATATAAATTATTGGAAGAGAGAAATTCCTCATCTCATGTGTGAAATGCAGAAGCATCTACCTTTGGCATTTTTCAATGCACAGGAACACTACCTCATACACGAAGTTAAGGAGATTGAGTTGTGTGGACCTATGCACTCAAGGTCTATGTGGATGGTTGAGAGGCACTTGAAATTTATGAAGGGTTTGGTGAGATAATGAGCACATGTTGAGGGTTCTATGATGGAAGGATATACAACATACCAAAATATGTTGTATGTTAGTGAATATCTTCCTAAATTAGCGACAAAACTCAATTTACGTTTCATTTGTGATACGGACTCCAATAACAATTTTGAAGGGGAGTACCTGAAGGGGAAAGGTAGACCGAGGAAGGTGAAAGGTAATTATTAGCTAGTGGATGTTAATTATATCGTTCATATTATAATTGCATTTTCAATTTATTGAATCAATTAAGATCATATACTTTGTTCATAATGTAGAAATTATAGAGCCTTAATGGCATAAGGAATTTCATAAGCAGGCTAAGGATCTAAGCACACAATTAACCTCACATAGAATTGTAGAGAATTAGCATAAGAAGAGAATAAGAAGAATTAGTGAACACACATTAATGAATGATCAATAAATTATAATTGATATTATTACATAGGTAATACATCCTTATAAAGGAAGAAAGAGTTGCTAGAAGACAACTCAAGCTAGCTCATAAAGCATGCTTACTAATTATGATAAATCCCATAGTTTACTAAAGCACTTTCCCAATTTATCAAGCACCTCATGAATTAGCAATAGCATGTGTGAGTGATGATGAGTGAAGGAAAGACTTGATAATCCTAGAATATGGACAAAAAATAATGGAGGATGGGTTGGCAACAAAAGCTGTCAGTCTCCTGGTTGACTAGCTTTACCTTATCCATAGAAAAGCAAGATAAAGCAGAAAAAGAAGAATAAAGAAGAATAAGCTGTAAAGAATAGTTACCAATTCTGGATGGCCATAAAGTGGTCAAGATCAACCTAGAATTAGAAATAAATCATTCCTAGGATATAGATGGCAAGTGTTGACTCTAAGGTGCAAGTGGATGCCAACTATCTAAGCTAGTGGGTAGGAAATTAATCAAATAATGATTAATTATTTTATGAGTGGGTTTATTATATTCCAACACCCCCATTTAAGCCTGACTTTAAGATGATATTCCTGAACTAATCAGACAAATATATGCATATAGGGCCCAGCAATAAAGCTATGGTCACCGTTTTACAATTTATCTTGTCCAAAGAAATGAGGAAAGAGGAAAAACCTCAAGGGGAGAATCCTCCCTCAAGAAAGTACATGAAAAGCAATACCAAAAATATTGAAGTACTGGTGTTGCTACTGCTCCAAACTAAATTTCGATGTCTGGAGGAATATTCTTCTTGGGAAGAAGATAAATCTGCTCACCTGGATCAAGGACAATTGTAGGACCATGTAGAACAACTGAGATCCAATTATGTGAAGGAAATACTGAAGGATCTTGAGACTTGTAATCAGCTCCAATATGATGAGATGACTTTAACTTCTAACTAGTAGAGATGAACTAAGCTCCATATAGGTGAAATAACTGTCCAAGCAAATTTATAATGTCTCCATCTTCATTTACACAAAGAGGATGTGTGGAAGTGAGCTTGTAGGAACATAGAGAAGGAATAGGATCAAAGAGTGCAAATGAATGGGTTCCATGGGTTGATCTAGCTTCCAAACAATCCAATAGATCACAAATAAACACAATAGTAGACTCATGGGAATATACTAGTAAAGAATCCTCTATGGTAGAAGTATGAGATGAGGAAAGATAGTGATGTTCAAAATATTCAAGGAGGATCTAAGAATGAGTGCCAAGAAAAAAGGAGGAGTTGCAGAAGCACATAGGATCAAGTATGGTAAGTGGAAAAACACTAGAAGGACTTTATTTGGCTAAGGAAACATCCTAGAAGTCACTGGGTTGCGCACCATCAAGAAGAGAGGTATTCACAGAGTGTGAGAGTTCTGGCATATGGATCTCATAATCCATGATAGAAGACATAGAGAACACTGAATGTGTGAGTGAATCATCAATAGCAATAGTAGCTCCATTAGTCACTTATTTTTCATCAACAACATAATAAGAATATGAATCAAGATCTTCTACTTCAAGAGACACATAAAAAGATGGCTCTTCAATATTTTCTTCTTGATTGAAAGAGGAAGCATTCAAATCAAAGAGAGTAGTAGCAATAGGAACTATATGAGAAACTTCTTCTTCATGATCAACTTCATCAGAGACTGTAGAGGGCGAGACATCTTGAGAGAGAGAAATCATTAAGGAGATAGAGGCACTATCCACATAGCTAGAAGGATCCTCATTGTCCTTTCCCAAAACTCTATCCAATTGTATCGAGAGATCCTTTGGGTAATCAACATAATCAATAAGGTATCACATGCATGGAGAGATAGCTAGACAAATAGATCCAATTTCTCTATCATAATCATTCAACCAATCACTTGGCTCTTCATAAGACTCTTAACTAGCTCTAATAGATATCTCATAGAGACCTTGTCTCTTTAGAAATCAAATCATCTTCAGTTTCCACTCTGAATAGATTTTGAATGGATAAAGAAGAGGAACTGATACTCTTGAATCCATTCGAAGTTGAAACTGCAAAACAAACCTGCAAATTTGAAAAGGAGGATCAATTAATGAACTCTCAAAGATATGATATCATGTAGAGCTTTGATATCCTTGAATTTGATACCATGTAGAACTTTGAGAACCTTAGCTCTGATACCATGTAGAAATTCTAAATTCTTGATGGCATAAGGAATTTCATAAACAAGCTAAGGATCTAGGCACACAATTAACCTCACATAGAATAGTAGAGAATTAGCATAAGGAGAGAAGAAGAAGAATTAATGAACACACATTAATGAATGATCAAAAAATGATAATTGATATTATTACATAGGTAATACATCCTTATAAAGGAAAAAGGAGTTGTTAGAAAACACCTCAACCTAGATCATAAAGCAGGCTTACTAATTATGATAAACCCCATAGTTGACTAAAGCACTTTCCCAATCTATCAAGCACCTCACGAATTAGCAATATCATGTGTGAGTGATGATGAGTGAAAGAAAGACTTGATAATCCTAGAATATGGAGAGAAAGTAATGGAGTATGGGTTGGAAACAAAAGCTGTCAGTTTCCTAGTTGACTAGCTTTACCTTATCCATAGAAAAGCAGGATAAAGTAGAAAAAGAAGAACAAAGCAGAATCTGTTGTAAAGCACAGTTGCCAATTCTGGATGGCCATAAAGTGGTCAAGATCAACCCAAAATCAGAAATAAATCATTCCTAGGATATAGATGGTAAGTGTTTACTCTAAGGTGCAAGTGGATGCCAACTATCTAAGCTAGTGGGTAGGAAATTAATCAAATAATGATTAATTATTTTATGAGTGGGTTTATTATATTCCAACACATAAAATTTACATCTGTCTTGAATTTTTATGTTTATTTTCATCAAGCAATTGGTCGAGAGTGGGATGCAATTCATTTATACATCGCAAACAATCTTGACTGGATGAAGGTATGGATTGAACAATGTGAACAATTGGGTCATGGAATATCATGGGAAGGTGTGGCTTCATTGGTAAAAGTAGCACATCGCAATGGAGATAGAAATCTTGCAGAAATGGAAATTGATTTAGCATACGGTTTAAAAGATAAAATGGCAAACATATTAAGAAATCACTCTAAATATTTTATTTTGAAAATTACATTTTGACGTACATGTTGTTCTTTTCCATGTATTTCAACATAACTATTGAATTGTTGTGTAATCTTTTTGACTATTGCTTGTTGTAGGTAAAACACCATAAGGCTATGGTATGCAATGGTTGTAGATATTGTATCAAAAAATTGGATGAAACAAAGGAAACATCATATTGTGGGATATATGCAGTCTTTGAGGTGACCAATGTTTCATCTAGAAGTGACAGACATCCAGAACTCTCAAAAAATTGATACTATGGGTATTTGGAAGATATTCTATAGTGTAACTTTAAATTCTTCAAGGTAGTTTTGTTCATTGTCAAATGGTACAGGTTACGATTGAATCAAAATGATCCTGATATAAATATTATTGAACATGATAATGGATTTACCATGGTAAATACAATGTTGTTTGAGCCAGGAATGGATCCCTATGTTCTTCCAATCCAATGTGAACAAGTATTTTACTCAGAGGTTCTAGGTAAAGTGGGCTGATCATTTTTTGTGAGACACGATCCAAGGCGAAGGACAGTAAAGTATAACCGATATGATTGTGTTGGAGGATCTAGTCAGTAAGCTGACTAGAACACTCAACAGACTAAGCCGATCAGCCGACTAATTAGAGATTAGTTTAGCCACATAAGGTTGTGTCGGTTGACCAAAACAACAGGTAGTTATTTGTAACTGTTTTGCCAATCATATATATTAATATTTTGAGCCAAATAAGAACTTAGTTCAGTTATCTGTATTGTATGGACCCTTTCACTCTAATATAATTTGTTATTCTACCTATGTTCTTATCTTTTGTCTCTATTGTATTTGTATGCTTTTAATGTGTATTATTGGTAACCTTATGTGATCTATGAGATTACAACATTGGTTCTGTTGTCGATAGTACATATCTAAGATGAATACAAGCATATGATATTAGAACAAGAGATTAAGGACTGGTGGGAGCGTAAGGTAGCAAATTATTTGCAGAATTACGCACGAAGAAATATATTAACAACTGCTCAAGAAAAAGAAATGTTCTTTACTG
The DNA here is from genome assembly GCA_001517045.1 of Pseudotsuga menziesii. Lineage (NCBI taxonomy): Eukaryota > Viridiplantae > Streptophyta > Pinopsida > Pinales > Pinaceae > Pseudotsuga > Pseudotsuga menziesii. The sequence continues at coordinate 108,692 of LPNX010645833.1, forward strand.
AAACCCATGAGAAGTTTGTAGAATCGGTACCAAAGCTCTTGACGAAACTTCTGGATGAAAAATTTGGAAGTGACTAAAGACCAACAACTGCTAGAAAAAATGATTTGAGGAGGAAGAACAAACCCATCAGAGTAGTTTGAAAAGATTATCGATGAATTCTGAGAGGAACAACCTATAGAAGAAATAACTTCGGTGGAAACCATTCAGACCTTATCGAGCAATTCTTGTGTTCCTTATTGACCTTATTATTTAAGTTCCTGATAGAAAAAGGAGTGGGTCATATTGTCGAACCCCGTCCATTACTACGTGAACCGCCATAAAATTCCAATTGGGAGGAAAAACAAAAGAACTGGGAGAAATTGATTGCCAACAGGGAGTGGGAATATTTCCTAAGCAAGTAAACAAAATTATCTGAGCTTTATAAAGAATTGAGTAGGCTATGGGGGGGTAGCTGGTCATATTTCAGGGTAAAGTGGAGAGGATTGTAGTCGACTAAAAAGAGATACCATCACCAGCGATGAAAATTTGGCTTAAAAAGGAAATCGAACAGACAGTGTCACACAAAGGTACGGTGGATTTACAAAAAATAGAGAGAGAAAAGAGGCTGCAAACAAGGGAAGAAAGAAGAGAAATAGCTATAGCACTACAAAGAGGAATGAATACTGGGGTGTCATACCAAGAGAGAAATCTACCAGAGTCGGGTCATGACCGACAAGAAGAAGGTGTGGAGGAAGAAGCATCACCCATGGAAGAAGATTTGTGGATAGAGTAGTGAGAAGCTCTCCAAATAGAAGTTCCCCATGAGGTAAGACCTCTATCTCTAACGAATCCAAGTACCAAGATAAAAGCCATTTTTGAAGAGGATTTAAGACTAAGAGCTGGTGAGTTTGGTATATGGAGCCGACTAGACGATGAGATAAACAATGATAGTAATCTACTTATCCATTAACTAGAAAAAGGAAATTGGGTCATGCTTCAAGTGTACCCCTCCAACCGAAGTATCCACTTACTTTACCCGACACATGAAGGAGCACCCCCCCTGCCAAATACATCTTTGGAGAATATAGAAAAATCGAACCTGTAGACAAACAATTGCAATTAGACATCGACAGAAGAAATCGACCCCGACTGACTGCTTGCCGGAGAAGAAACGAAAAATAAAACAATCGATGGAAACAAGAGTTCCATCAACAATAGTTCTGCACAAATAAATAAGCAAAATATTGCATTACCCCCACCACCACCCCCACCATCGCCACCTCTTGACGAAGACAACGACAACAAATCCGACATGGGTCACCAGTCAACACATATTCCTCTATATAAGGGTGATGAGGATCCTAAACAACATTGGTTTGTCTGTGAGTCAACATGGGAGGAAAACCAAGTCACAAATGAAGATAGACAGATGGCGCAGTTCACTGGTGCCTTGAGGAAAAGGGCATTAACATGGTATATGACCTGTTTTGAAAGAACCCCTCGAGCAACTAAAGCAGAAGTCAAAGCACAATTTTTGTTGTTCTTTAAAACTCCAGATGCAAAACATCTGGCAGCTAAGAAATTCAAAAAAACATCACAAAAACCAAGAGAATCTATCCACAACTACAACAAACGCTGGAAATACCTCCTTATCCAATTGGATTATGTAATTGATGAGAAATTGTTAATAAAGTGGTTTCTTGCAGGTTTATCTCAGAAAATTCGTCGGCACATAAGTCTGGAGACGTTCAAAACATATGAAGATGCGCTTACTAAATCCCTACAAGTAGATATGGATGAAGACTTTCCATCATTTCCCACAGATAATAGACTAGAAGAACAGCTCAAGATCATGCATAAATATTTAAAAGAGATAAACCTTAAGAGTCAGGACATCTGGTGCACGAAATGCTCAATGGCCAAACATTTAAAATATAATTGTCGATAGGATATCAACTTACAAGATGCTTAATTTGTGCAAACAAAGTGTTTTTGCAACATCTGCCAAGAACATGGATAACACACGACGAAAGATTTCCCATTTAATATGAAAAACGGTAAAGCATCTTGGTGTGCTATCTTTGAAACAAAGAATCATGGTACGGCCAACTGCCACCTAAACCTAAAAAACTGACAAAACTACCACACAGTCTACCAGACTAAGCTAGTCGTACAGAACAATGAGGAATGAAACAATGCACAAAATGATCAAAATAATCAAAGGTACGAAGTGCTGAAATATTGTAACTTCAAAGAATATTCTATATGTATCTTTTGTGGTCCCCGATGGTCCTACCGGGAGAACCAATTGTATTATCTTGTACCTCGATGCTTCTAATCATAAGAACTAATAAGAGTCATGAGGTTGTCCCCTCTAATTGTAAAGGTGGGTCATTAGCACCCCAGTGTGGTTACTTGAGCCTACATGTGTAACTCGAGCCTACATGATTAACTTGAGCCTACATGTTGGATGAGTTAATTGAAGTGAATGGATGAATATAAATAGAGGTGTGGCTCTCCTCATTGGAACACACACTCTCACTTGTGTAGCGCATTAGTGGAGAAGAGAAGTAGCTGGAGAAGGAGGAGGATCAGGCTTTGATCTCCTTGCTAGTTTTATCTTTTATGTTTTTGGGGAATCTATATTGAGGAAGCTTTTGCTGGGTTTTTCCCTTTAGGATTTTCCCAGGATAAATCTTTGTGTTCCTTTTGTATGGTTGTGCTTGTCTATCTTTCAATGATCCTGTTTATATGCTTTTGTCATGAAAAATGAAATGAAATACTGATGTCTTAGCTAAGCATATGAAAATTTAACATGGTATGAAAGCCACCCCAAAAAGAAGACATTATGCAGCTATAGAATCTAGGGCTTCTTACTTTTTTGTTCTATCTCCACAATCGATCAATAAAATAAGGCTAGGCTGACTCTCCATTGAAGGGTGCATCTTTCTGTCGAAGCAGAATTCGATTCCGAGCATTTTCAGTTTTTCGTGTGGGAAATTATGGTTTCTTGCAGAAGAAGAATTTTTGAGTGAGCCCAGAATAGGATTTCTCTCCTTATGAAAATCGAAGTTTAGATACCTGGATGAATATTTTTGGTTGGGTGAAACTCCGGGAAAGTCAAACCCTAGTTAGACCCGGAGCTAGAAAAACCCTAAATACTAAAACTGCTAAGTTTTGGTATATTCGCTATAGCCCAATATTGGAGAAGTTTCAAGCATTGAAAATTTCAAAGACAAAATATAAAATCCTAATGAACACTATCTCCAAAATTCAGCCTCATATTCACTATATTATAGGATATATGATCCCTCCAATTTAGGGTTCCAGCCTCTTCCAGAATTCATCCCTAAACATGACACCTAGGGACAATTTCTATAGCTTGGGATACAGAGGTCCAAATGGAATTACTGAAGATTTTACAGAAATATAACAGAATTTTATTTATGTGGTCCAAATTTCATAACCTGAATATGAACCAGTAACACGTGGCATGCCGTACAACTTCACTGTTCTGAACAGTCCTGTACGAGGTCACCTTGGAAAAATGGTCATAAATCAAAATTGGTGACACCAAATCTGATGAAACCTATGGTGTTGGATCAGGGACATGTGAGGTTACCTTAGTACTAAATTTCATACATATAGGAGCATTAATTTTGGAGATATCATAGAAACAGAAACAGACATTTCTGCAGAAGAAATTGGAAAACTAGGGCTTCTTGTTCCAGGAGCTTCCCTCCACTGTCTTCAGAAAAGGAGTACATTGGACAACTTCATTTCAAGAGATATATATTTCTATCCAATTAGATATGAAATATTTCAAGTTTTGAAAATTAGGGTTTCTCTGACAAACCCTAGATCAGCCAACTCCGGAAGCAGGACGGACACCTCAAATCGGTAAGATCTAATCTTTTTGCTATTTGCATTTAAGGTTCTCATTTCAAAGTGATCTATCACATAAGCTTGATGATAAGCTTGGTGAAGTTGAAAAATTCCAAGAATGAAAGTATTTGATCTCTCTGAAGAAAATGAATTGGACACCTACATGAGTAGAGAGGTTCCAGTTCTAGAGGGAGATGAGCCTCAAAGCCTTACACAAGAAGAACTTAATCAAGGCCAAGAAGATCACTGTTGATTCAATCATGGATCAACTTGTACCACAAGTGTCTTACCTAAAGACACCGAAGATGTTTGATTTCTTGATCAAGCTATTTGAAGATAATAACATAATTCAGAAGATGGATTTGAGAAAATAGTTGAAGAATGTGAAGATCCAGAATGCATAATATCTTGAAGCAGTAGAAGAAGAAGCAGAGAATGCAGAAGTGGTGATAGCCACCTTGAATGGCCTCCCATGATCATGGGATTCATTCATGTGAGGAATGTGAGACAGAAGAAAGTGATTACTTTCAATTGACTTTGGGAAGAAGAAGAAGAAGCTCATCTCATAATAAGATAAGAAGAAAGATGGGAGCAAATTTGTGAAGACCCTGCAGCAAATAATTAATCAAAATACAAGATATAGCAGCAGAACTCAAAATCACTTTTATATTAATCGCAGGCCATTTCGAGGGGGAAACCTCCTTTTAGCAAGCTCAATACAAAATAACTTCACGGTGCCTTCCTTGGCCTCAACACACACTTATATACTAATAATAGGTGCCAATACTATGGGTAAAAACCATGGGCCAATATAAACTATGGATCAACAAATACTACAGGAGGCTTACAAAGCATATGTGCCCAACAACAATAACACAAATTATGGATCAACAATTACTATGGGATGACTTACAAAGCATATGCATCCAACAACAATATACTAACATGGTAAAGAGAAGGATTGACATGGGTTCCTAACATCCCATCCCCCTTAGAAAAAGCTTTGTCCTCAAAGCTTTAGATGTGGAAATTGTCACTGAATCTGAAGGAGTGGTTCCCACGTAGCATGCTCGAGCTGCATTCCGTGCCATTGAATTAAGACCTCTGTGATAGAGCGAGAGAAAAGCAGACGATTGCGCTTATTGAGGACAGCCTTTGGCTCCAAAAAGATGGATCCTTCATTATCCAGTTCTGTTAAAATAGTTTGGCCTTTAATGTTGGTGCCAAGAACTTTCTTCAGACAAGAGACATGAAATACTGTATGAATGCAGGAAGAAGGCGGAAGTTCCAATTTACAAGCACATTAGAGGAATTTTGGGGTCTAAAATGGGCCTCCTAAGGAAAATAATAAAATAATATTTAAAATAATAAAATAATGGTTAAAATAATAAAATAATATTAATTAATTTTGGAGGAAAAAAGAAAAAAACTACTTTTTGTGTTCGTATTTTCGACATATCTCCCTGTGTTTTTACTCAAATTTCGATCGGGAGAGCTCGTTGGATGCGTAATTTGATTTCGTATCCAACGATTACCCACACTGCATACTTTTGACGGACCCTGCTAGCCCAAAAACAAGAAATACCTGAAAAAACGTGATGATGACATGATGACATCATCATCACATTTTTTCAGGTATTTCTTGTTTTTGGGGTAGCGGGGTCCGTCAAAAGTATGCAGTGTGGGTACTCGTTGGATGTAGAATCAAATTCCGCATCTAACGAGCTCTCCCGATCGAAAGTTGAGTAAAAACACAATGAGATATGTCGAAAATACGAACAAAAAAAGTAGTTTTTTTAAATGACAAATATGCCAATTCAACCATTATGGTTGACTTATTTTATTGAAATTCTATTGGTTCTTGAATTCCAACTCACAAAAACTTATTTTGGCACGTTTTCTTATAAGGCCCATTTTAGACCCCAAATTTCCTCTAATGACAGACCCAATCTTCTAAAGAATCCTATATGGCCCATAGAACTTTGGAGCGAGCTTATGATGCCCTTTGAGTTTTAGTGACGATTGCTTGTAAGGATGGAGATGAAGAAAAACCATATCACCGGCTTCAAAAGTGCGCTCAGAACGGAGCTGATCAGCTTGTTGCTTCATGCGATTTCTTTCCATGTGAATATTTTCGCGCAAAATGCGAAGAACCTCATCGCGGTTTCGAAGGACCGCGTCAACTGCCTGAACCGGAGAACTGCTGGGAGTGTAAGGAAGAATAAATCGTGGTTCCTGACCATAAACTGCTTCATATGGAGTCATTTTAGAGGTAGTGTGGTAAGAGGTATTGTACCACCATTCAGTGAGAGGGATCCACTTTGCCCATGGATGTTGTTGCTCAGAGGAGAAGCAACAAATATAAGTTTCCAAGCATTTATTGATAATTTCAGTCTGACCATCTGTTTGTGGGTGATAACCTGAACTCATATGCAGTTTGGTGCCAGTGTGGTGAAAGAGTTCTGTCCAAAAATGACTGGTGAAAGTCACATCACAATCCGAGACAATGGAAGAAGGCATTCCATGAAGATGAAATATCTGGGCCAGGAAAATTTGAGCAACGGAGGAGGCTGTATAGGGATGGATGAGAGCACAAAAATGAATATATTTGGAGAGGCGATCAACCACAACCAAAATCACAATCTTCCCTCCAGATTTAGGGAGCCCTTCAATGAAATCCATAGAAATATCTGTCCATATCCGGGTAGGTATGGGAAAGGGTTCGAGCAATCCTGGAAGGGGTGTTGTTTCACCCTTATTGCACTGGCAGGTATCACATTCAGCCACCATCTGTTGAATTGTCCTTTTCATTCCCTGCCAAAAGAAGTTGCGCCGTGCCTGTTCATATGTTTTGAGAAAACCAGAGTGCCCAGCTGACGAAGAAGCATGGAGTTCATAGAAGATAGCTTGTTGAAGAGCTGTGTTCTGGGGAAGCACCAAACGGCCCTTGTATATTAGTGAAGCACCATCCCAAGAGTAATGTGGGATAGCAGAAGGGTTGTTTTCCAAGCGTTGGATGATTTGAGATAATGAAGAGTCATTGACATAACCTGGTTGAACCGATTGCAACCAATTTGGAACAGGCATAGAAATAGCAGAAAGAGAACCTTGGTCATCAAATGTGCGAGAAAGGGCATCCGCCACAATATTGTCCTTACCCTTCTTATAAGTGATCTCATAGTCATAACCCATGAGGTTGCTAACCCATTTCTGTTGTGCTGGGGAGGATACATGCTGTTCTAGGAAATATTTCAGACTCTGGTGATCAGTCTTGATGCAGAAATGATTCCCTAAGAGGTAGGGTCACCACTTTTGTACTGCATGCAAAATAGGCATCATTTCCTTCTCATATGTAGAGGCAGCTAAATTCTTACCGAAAAGGGATTTGTTGGTGAACGCAATGGGGTGTTAATCTTAAAGGAGAATAGCACCAAGTCCATTGCCGCAAGCATCACTCGCAATAGTGAAGGGCCTGATGTTGGGAGGAATGCTTCCAGGAAGGAGCTGAATACGATGGTCCTCTAGTCGTGAAGGTGGAAGTACCATTGGTTCAGCAAAAACACCTGTATATCGATCCAAAATTTGTTGGAGATCCAAAGGAGTAGTGGGGGCTACTGATGGTTGCATTTGAATGGAATGGAGTTGAGCGATGACACCATGGGAACTCTTCTTAAGGAGTTTTTCCATGCGATGTGAACTGATGATGCTGAGAGACCCTGGTTGTAATCCTTTCAATGTGTGTTTGTGTCCATCGGGGGAGAACTGCATCCAAAGTTCAGCAAAATCCCATAATATGGGGCCAAGTGTGCGCAGCCATTGAGCACCCAAAACCACATCACATCCGCCTAAGGTCAAGGCAAACATGTCAGAGTGGAGGTTATAATCTCCCATAGAGATACGCACATTACGACACTTCCCTTTGCAAGGTAAGGTGCCCCCATTGGCAACCATGACTTCAAAGTTGGAGCAAGGATGGATAAAACAATCAACTTGTTTGGTGATCCGAGGGTCAATGAAATTATGAGTGCTGCCGGAATCAATGAGTATTGTAAGAGGAAGCTTCTTGAAGTAACCGCGTACCCGCATTGTTTGGGGGGTTGTGACTCCAGCTAAAGCATGGAGGGATATCTCGGGCTGGTCGTCCTGAGATGGAGGGTCAGTAGGCGGCTCCTGAATGTCAACCGGAGCATCCATTGTATCAGGAGCTTCTTCACCAATTTCAGAGGCAGGGGGAGAATCCACATCCAAGAGATAGAACTTTTGTTGAACACATCGATGTCCCCGATTGAATTTCTCATCACAATTATAACAAAGCCCTTTTTCTCTGCATGCCTGCATCTCTGTTTCAGACAAATGCTTGATTGGAGGTGAGCGAGGAGCTGGCAAAATGGGAATTCGTTGAGAACCTAGATTTTGGAAGGGAACAAAAGAGGATGTGGAGCACTGTTGGGCTGCCATATTGTCTTTTTCCAACTTAGCCAACCCCAGGGCTTCCATCATTGTGTTGGGACTGAACATTTTGACCTTAGAGCGAATTGCATCCTTTATTCCACTGATAAAACAACTCTGGTAGAAGTCACCAGGTAATCCTTCAGTGTGATTAACTAGTTTCTCAAATTCAGTTTGATACTCTTTCACAGTGCCAATTTGGTGAAGTTTAGTGAGAGCTCCTGTGAAGTCATCAAAAGCACTAGGACCAAAGCGTTGCAAAAGGAGCTGGCAAAAATCAGGCCATTTTGGCTCTTCATGAGCCTTGATGTACCAACAATACCATTGTAGAGCTTCCTATTCCAAATGAAAGGAAGAAAGTGGAACTTTGTTGACATCAAAAGTATTATGAAGACTGAAATACTGTTCTGCACGATAGATCCATCCAGTCGGATCAGTACCATTGAAGCGAGGAAAATCTAGCTTCGGACCACGAAAATTGCTGGAAGAAGAGAACCCATTGTCTAAGGACGACTCGGACTGTCGTCTGGTGTTCATAGCTGAATGCTCAAGATGGATACCGAGAAATTTTGCATCTAGTTCCTGGAGTTTGGCTTGGATGGCTGCAAGTGCTTCCTCCATGGTTTTTGCTCCTGTGCGGGTGGCAACCATAACTAGGAGTTTTTTTTTTTTCCTTTTTGGGTGGGGGGAGGGAAGTGGGTAGAAAAAAAAATAGAAACTATTTCAGTAGAGGAAAATATGGATTTAGGAAAAAATCAGAAGGGTAATGTGGGTTTGAGTAAGTTTTGGACATTGTCGAAAGGACAGGGAAGCAAAAAATGGGGATTTTAGGAGCGGGGTGAAAGAATGAGAAAATTTGGTAGAGAGGGACAAAGAAGTAGAATGAGGAAAGGAATACGGTGGCAAAAATTGAAGGCGTTTGGGTGAAAATCGAAGGGGTTATGGAAAACCCTAAAAATAGACAAATGTGGGATTTCGGGTCTTGGGAAGTGGAATTTGGGATAGGGTCTTTAGGAATGAAATATATAGAATGGAATTGCAGAGGTGTCAGTGACGTTTCAGGGAAAACAGAGTTGAAACCAAGGAGATATGGATGAAAAACATAATTTTATACTCGTTTTTCTTTTTTTCCAGGAAGGGATCTGTAACGGCGCGAAAGTGATCGGCAACAGTGGAATTTGCAACGGCGCGGAAGTGATCAGCAACAAATGGATATGCAATGGTGTGGAACTGACCAGGAACAGTTCTGGACAGAGGAAATCTACGATTGTGCAACTGAAAATACATATGGACCCCAGGTATGTGCGGCTTCCTATCGGTTCAAGGGATTCACTCAGCCACCAATGCTGTCTGACAGCTTGCGTATTGGGGAAGTACCCCACACTCCATGGCTCAGGTAAAACTGATAACCGCTTGGCCACAAACGACAGCTCTTGGTTTACCTCACGGGTGGGAACTGGTCAATCAAGTAGGGGTCGTTTCCCTTTTCGCTGGCAGGTCCTCTCAATGGGCCAGCTACTTCGGGGTTCCTGTGGTACTCCTCACAATGAGTTTTAGGTCTTATGCCCAAGTACTTCCCATAGTTAAGCGGATAGGGATTATTCCCAGATTCGAACCTGCAACAGAAGCGAAAAAAAATTTGGGTAGAAATTTCACCCAACGAGCCAAAGAAGGTGCTCCGATACCAAATGTGAAGACCCTGTAGCAAATAATTAATCAAAATACAAGATATATTAGTAGAACTCAAAATCACTTTTATATTAATCGCAGGCCACTTCGAGGGGGCAACCTTCTTTGAGTAAGCTCAATACAAAATAACTTCACGGTGCCTTCCTTGGCCTCAACACACACTTATATACTAAGAATAGGTGCCAATACTATGGGTCAAAACCATGGGCCAATATAAACTATGGATCAAAACCATGCGCCAATACTATGGGTCAAAATCATGGGCCAATATAAACTATGGATCAACAAATACTATAGGCGGCTTACAAAGCATATGCGCCCAACAACAATAACACAAACTATGGATCAACAAATACTATAGGCGGCTTACAAAGCATATGCGCCCAACAACAATAACACAAACTATGGATCAACAATTACTATGGGACGAATTACAAAGCATATGCGTCCAACAACAATATACTAACACGGTAAAAAGAAGGATTGACATGGGTTCCTAACAAAATTGAAGATCAAGCTATCACCATTCAAAGAGGATCCCTCAAGCGATGAGGAATATGAAGAACTCAATTCTTGACAAACCTCTTATCCATCTTATCATTTGGATAAGAAATGATGATAAAGCAGAATGATCAAGATGGAGTCTACCCACGAAAAAAATAAAAGATAAGTATTCAATTGTCATTTCATGATATTGTTTTACATTTGATTATATTTAGTTGATGTGTTATGCATGATAGATTGTTTGCATTAATGACTGTATACTACTAATATGCATGTGATGGGTAAGTAGCTCATGGTGCTATACAACTCTCCATTGCTACTTATCAAACCTCTTTGCTGACATATTGGATTAGTATAGAAAGTTTCTGTGAGATATGGATGAATGTTGTATTGGATAAATAGTTGCATGATGCATAAGAATTTGTTGTTATGCATATGATTTATGAAATAGTTATAACCATGCAACTGGTGCATTTGAATTGTAGGAAAGGTCCTGTACAACCTCCTACAAGAAAAGAAGGATGAGACTTGTTCCAAAGAACAAGTGATGAAAATTCAATAAACATGAATTTGAAGCTCCTAGGGTCATAGACACCATGACAGAAGAAAGAGCTTCAAAGAGCGGTAGATCCACCTCGAAGGATGAAGAATACCATGGGTATGAGAGATAACTCAAGATGAAGAAAAGAATGCTATTAAAGAAGCTATGATCAAAGAATAACAGTTGATCATGGGGAATGATGTATACGATATGATTTCTAGACATAAAGGAAAGTATGTAGTATCCTCCATATGGATATACAAGAACAAGTGTACAAAGCAAGGTTCGTGATTTGCCTCAGAAAGAATAGACTATGACATGACATACTCTATTGACCAGTATATATCAAGCATAGAACCACCTATACAGAATGAAGAAGGAAGATAATATTCCACTTCAGGGGGAGTGACTACAAAATATATCTGAGTTCAACATGGTACGACATAATGGACAACTTCCTGATGGATCGATACTTTTGGGTTCTAACCTTCAAAGTTGAATGCAGAAGACTAGGACATGTTGATGATCTGACAAGATGAACTCATGGAAGATGTTATGATAAAAGAATACTAGAATGATGTTTGGGATATAGTACTCAAACTAGAAAGCAAGAATGTGGTATCTTACAAATGGATTTGCAAGATAAAATATGTCGCTGATAGAAGTAAGGAAAGACTTGTGGCTAGAGGTTTCTATAAGAAAGAGGGAATTAATTCTGAAGAGACACTTACTTCAAGAAGCAAGGTACACTTCCTTCAGAACTATGATGGTAGTTGCTTCCATGATGAAGTAAAGACAATCCTTCCTTAATGGTATGATTGGGGAAGAGTTTTACATCGAAAGGATTTGAAGTTGAAGACAGATGGACTCATATATGTAATTTGAAGAAGGCCCTCTATGGCATGAAGCAAGCTCCCAAAGTTTGGTATGGAAGGATAGACAGTTTCCTGTCAATTATGGGATTTAACAAGAGTAAAGCTGATCCTAACCTTTATCTCAAGGTTGTAGAAGATGAACCTATCATCCTGTGGATGACTTATTCTTGACAGGGAAGGAGAAACAGATCATGGAAAGCAAGAAGAAACTAGCAGAAGAATTTGAGATGAAATACCTTGGGTTAATGCACTATTTCCTAGGTCTGGAAATATGACAAATTTTAGAAGAAATCTTTCTCAACCAAGGAAAGTATGCGGTAGAGATATTGAAGAGATTCAATATGTTGGAATGCAAATCCATGGCCACACCCATGGACTCCAACCTGAAGCTGTTAGCTGATGACTCATCAGTGTTAGTGGATGTGACTCATTACAGACAGATCATTGGGTCATTAATGTACTGAACAAATTCCAAACCAGACATTTGTTTTGCTGTGAACACCTTAAGTCAATATCTTGTTCAACCAAGACGGGTTCACCTAGTAACCGCAAAACATGTGGTGAGATATCTGAAAGGGAATATAGACTTTGGTCTATACTATGATGGTAGCCATGAGTATAGATTGTATGGCTACATAGATGCATATTGGGCTGGAAGTATCTCAGATAGGAAAAGCACATTAGGTAGATGTTATAGCAGATTTCACCACATTAGGTGAATCACACATTGTATGGCCTTCCCCTGTCCTACTGCAGACTCATTATTCCCTATGGCCCATTTGTTGTCTTTTGATGTATCATTGACCATCCCTAAAAACATTAGAAAAGTGATATACGCGGCCTTTTCCCCGATAACCGCGTACATACGTGGATATTCCCTCGATAGTCGCATACATCGGGATGTGTGCATAATCCAAAACTGTTGGACCGTTCCTTGACTTGGATCCGACTCATATGACTCCTGGCCTTCCATATTCCTTGAGATCGCATGGATTCGACCTTTCAGTATCACTTTGAAAAGCTATATAAGGAACCATTGACACATTGAAAGCATAAGAGAGAATTGAGAGTATCGAAACTATAGTCCATTGTTTCCAGAACTATACTTGAGTCTGCATCCCTTTGTCCCTTTGGAGCACTGTTTTGTTCTTCCCAAGCTTACCTTTGTTAGTGAGCTTGCTATCGGAGTGATGGATGATTTAGGTAGTGGAGGCCCAAGTGGGGGATTCAATTTCTCCGGTTCGCAGACGTGCCGTCAGAGGTTGTCACTTGTAATCTCTGATTCATATTAATAGAAATATCTTTTCCTGTCCAGTAATGTGTATTTGAATGAATGTTGCATCCATTGGAATATGTCAAATGCTTATACATTATTGATTATATATGCTAGAATAGATCTAACACCATGAAATATAGTATGCTTGTATTGTTTACTTGTTGTTGAGGACGTGCTATAACAATTCAAGCTGAAGATTGGAAGACTCAACGGGGATCTACTTAAACCGTCCGGAATAAGGTACGAGGTTCGATCCTTTAGTGTTAGATGTTTTTATTTCTATTGCATATTGGGAAAGATTGATTTCTGGAGTCTAGCTGTCTGTTGTGGTACCCCAAGCCATAGAAATTTCTCTCCGTAACAGAATTGGCGACTCTGCTGGGGAGTTCCTAGTAATTGTCCTTAGGGGGTTGATATTTTGGCATTCAATGTATTTGAATTTCTCTCTCTCTCTTGTTTCTGTGTCATGTATGGGGGCATGTATTCCTGGTAGAGCCTGATTGGTGTGAATTTAGTCTCAGCCTGTCTGTTTGCCTGGAATTTTTTGCATCTTTTTCTTCCTGTACGCGGGTTTGTCACTTACAGTCGCGTATACACACAGGTTCCTCTGGGATTTCCACGTATACATGCGGGTTTACTGCACACAGTCGCGTATACCCTAGTTTTTTACCTTTTTGTGGAAGATTGTGGATTGCTGGGTGAATGCTGTTAGTTGCTGAGTCTCCTTTGGCACTGCCTGAGTCTGTTAATACCTCTGTTTTGACCAGAAACATTTTTTTTTAGCCTAAATTTTTTTTTTTAGGAAAGTTCTTGTCATGGCATCTTTGATTTTTTGTTTGAGATTAGTGCATTAGAGTCCTTTTGC
>LPNX010645835.1:18544-28651 GCA_001517045.1 Pseudotsuga menziesii
CCTTCCTATTCCCCAAACATCCGCGGGTACCTCCTAATAAGGTTCATCTGTGCAATAATGGATAGATCCTCCTGTTTCTTATACATATTATTGAAGTAAGTAAATGCCTCCCTCTCGAGATCCCCCTGTCTGTTAAGAACAGTGCCATCTCCCTCATGAATTTCCCATATATGGTTTTGTATCCTACGAGCATTAGCAAACTGGTGATAAAAACGAGTATTACTGTCACCACTCTCAATCCACTTAAGTCTGCTCTTCTGGCAAATGTATAGAATAAAGACTTATTTAAATGTTGAGGGGATTGATTTTGATATGACATAAATATTAGAGATAGAAAATACGTGTTGTCCATAGATATATTTTATAAATTTTAACTTTAGAAGAATTAAATTTAAATGTTTTATAAAGATGATCTTAATAAAGGGTATAGTAAGAATTAATATTATAAATTGTATTGGCACATCTTTTATAGATATTCGAGTACTGGAAAACAAGATTATGTTATGATATTACATGAATTGTAAACACACAATTGTTATAGATATATGTAATTTTAGGGCATACTTTTGAATCCCATTAAATTGACTATGCTTTAGTATATGGAAATAGCTCATTAGTTGGCAAATAGAATTATGAAGAATGCTTGGTATGAGGTTGAGTTTAGCTTATCCTCTAAATAATTAACTTAAAAATATGAAAATCCCAATCATGAATTCATTTCCAATTTTATATCCTTTAGTGTAGAGTTCACTTAAATATTCTAGAAATTAAGAAGAGGGGTATAAGGAGTTTTTACTATTTTACAAGTCATATTGGATTAAGTACTGACTATGCATAGCAAGGTTAAAACGATCCTTAAAGAGTGAAGGTTGAATGGTTTGTTTAAGTTAGTTATACTTGAAACAGTTAAATAATTAACTTAAAAATATGAACATTGCAATCATGAATTCATTTCCATTTTTATATCCTTTAGTGTAGAGTTCACTTAAATATTCTAGACATTAAGAAGAGGGGTATAAGGAGTTTCTATTATTTTTACAAGTCATCTTGGATTAGGTACTGACTATGCATAGCAGGGTTAAAACGATCCTTAAAGAGTGAAGGTTGAATGGTTTGTTTAAGTTAGTTATACTTGAAACAGTTAAATAATTAACTTAAAAATATGAACATTGCAATCATGAATTCATTTCCATTTTTATATCCTTTAGTGTAGAGTTCACTTAAATATTCTAGAAATTAAGAAGAGGGGTATAAGGAGTTTCTATTATTTATTATTTTTAGAAGTCATCTTGGATTAAGTACTGACTATGCATAGCAAGGTTAAAAAAGATCCTTAAAGAGTGAAGGTTGAATGGTTTGTTTAAGTTAATTATACTTGAAACAGTTTTTATGGAGAACAAAAGAGTAAAGGAAAGATAGAGTATTCATACTATCTTGTTATAATAGTAATCAATAATTAATGTTTAAAGGATCACAATCAATGGTAAGAATATAGTTTATTGTTATTAAGACTAACTGATTGGTATGTTAAAAGAAGTTAAAAGGACAATTTTCATATCCCATTTTCCAAAATAATAACGTGAAAAGTCGGGTACATTACATTAAACGTAAGAACATTTTTGTTTATGTCTAGCACCTGAAGCAAAAAATTTAATTATGGACGAAAATTGCAGGTTAGTGCATTAATACAATTTTTATATCATGTTTGTTTTGGAAAACCAGTAAATATACATAATGGCCCCTTGGGTAAGTTACAATACCTCTATCAGAATATAGAAAGCATGGAGTAAAAAAAATCATGTTAGGAAAGTTGGTTAATTTTCTTGAATCCAAATCCAAATTTTATCAATTTCCAGCAATTTTGTTCTCTGTAGGATGACAGGGAAATCACAATATCTATATGACCTTTCAACAATATTTCTTGCTGGAAGATTCCATAAATATACACAATTTTACTCTACGTTGCTGACAATTTAATTTCTATTGATCAGGGAAAATGTAGAGGATATACAATATTTGTTGTTGGAATGACCAGTGTATGTTTCAAAATCTTGCCCATTGCTGTAATTTTCTTCTTTCAATAAATAGACGATGCACACAAGGAAGGAAGAAGTTGAATTTCATGGAAGGCAAACTCTCGCTTCGTCAACGAGAAATGCTGCAAGATTATAGTGGATGGAGGCAGTATCGAGAGTCTTCGTCCCTCAACGTCATGCAACCTGCAACCTAGTAAGAAACTCCACCATTATGCAACCTGCAACCTAGTAAGAAACTCCACCATTATGCAACCTGCAAGCATTCTAAGATTAGATAGAGGAATTGAGCTACATTAGAAAAGGAGGCTTCTTCTATATAAACCTGGTATGCTCCAAAATGACGTGGGATCATTTACTTGTGCTCCCAGCCATACTAATAGACATATCTGGACTTCCTCTAGTAATGGTGCAAACATGGTAATGACTACCATAAGCACAAGGATTTCTGATTGTTTACATCTGTAGGCACATGCCTCAAAAATTATTTGAGAAAAATCAGTAACAGGAGCATCTGCACACAATAATGTAGAGGCAATTTCAAATTGTTCATATGAGATACCAACGAGTGCAGCCCAGCGATCTATAATATAGAAATGGCATTCATTCAAAATTCAAGTAAAAACGGTAAGGCTATGCCATTGAGTTGGCCTACTATTTCTTCATTAAGCAATGATGCTCATTAAGAGATCTTGCATGCACCGTAAAAAAGTTAAGGCTTTGACATTGAGTTGGCCTACTATTTCTTCATTAACCAATGATGCTCATTAAAAGATCTTGCATGCAAGGATTGCAGGTGACACCCATAATAGCTTCCACGGAAGACCTGCAAAAATGATTGTTTTGTAAATACAGATATCAGAAGCAGAAATGAAATGAGAATCATGTGCACCCCTGACCAAAGAGAGGTAAATGAAACTCCAGAGTATGGTCCGTAGCAGGTACAAATAATAAAATAAAGTGCTTCACGCATCTCTTAGAAAGGTAACCAATCTAGGCCAACAACAATGCAGAAAAGAACACAGTAAAGCAATTCAAAGCAAATGGACATACTGATTCTGCAAAAAACGCTGAAACCAGCGCGATGTTCTCATAGCTTGTCTAATTGATGGGTAACGGGCCATCAAACGTGCACAGCCTACATGAAAGCATCAATCCAGTAAGTACATACTTCACTCTCCAAGACCCCTGACCCTTTACTTTCATAGTTTTCTAAGGAAGATTGCTCTAGATTTAAAGAAAACAGCAGAGGCAGAGAGAGAGAGAGAGTCATAATGACATGCAAACCTGCAACTGTTATGTCATAAAGGTCTTGTTCGTCGGCAGGTGCTTCTGATTTCTCACTCTACAACAGAGGAGCAAGATTAGACACCATTCAAATATTTATTCAAAATGAATTGACTTGAATAATTTTATGTCGAATGGGAAACAAATGCCACACACCTGTTGACAAAGCTCCACGCATTGAATAATGAGTTCAGATGCTTTAATGAGACTTTCAGTTTTAAACTCTGGAATTTGTGACAACAAGTCTTCACTTGACAGATCGAGAACTAAAGTAGATATAGTTGAAGACATGGCTATCACCATGGAATCATTTCCTTTGGCTGCAGAATATCCATAAGAAAATTAATGTCAGTAAAACATGTCCATAATAACTGATTCAAAACTAGATGCTAGTAAACCCAAATAAAGAAGATAACCTAAAGAAGTAATCTATGCATAATCTCCACTCATTTTGCTCTATCTTGGAGACAATGGGAGCAAGTAATCCATGGAGGGATGTAATGGCTATGATCTTGCCATCCTCCAATACCTATTGGATTTAACAATCTTGCCACTTTCCGTAGGACTGGTTCAATAAGGATGGTCATTAGGCAAGGAAGAACTAGGGACTAGATCCAAATGTTGAATAGCTTGTCTAGGAGAAATGCAGGCTTAGTTTTGCAATGACATGAACATAGGAATCGACAAGGGCTTGGATATTAAAAGAAGTAAGCTTAAATTTATAAGTTTATAATGTCCCTGAATTTGGTGACTGATGTTATGTATTAAACCTATCCAGGTTTACTTGTTTGACAACTTGCCTACCAATAAGGAAATGGCACTAGAACATGAAGTGAGCTTACAGATCTTACCACATTGTTAGGTAGTTTATAGGTCTTATGATGGTCATCATGTTGATAGGGCATGTTGAGGAGAAACTCAAAACAATCAAGTGGGTCACATCATAATGAACAATTTAAAAAAGGCTTGATAGCAAAGGTGACAACATTTGTGTGCAACCATGATAAGTTTCTTCACATCTTTAATCCATATCGACTAATAGGGCTAACGATCAAGGGTGGCAGGCAGAGTTGGCTCCTCAACTAGCTTTGGAGAAATGAGATTCTGATAGCCACCATTATCAATTATCACAAATGTCAGTATTTGCTAGATTTGGCCATTATCAATGAACAGAGCTTCTATGTTGCAAGAAATCACTGGCCCTGAGGATGAGTTCAGAGCTATAAGAATTGGCGTTGTTGACGAGATCCTCATATTCTTCATCTGCTTGTTGACGATTAACAAGAAGGGCCTTGGTCTTTCTTGGCCTACAATGTATTGCATCCTTCAATGGTTACCACAAAAAATTCTTCCTCTCACTAGCAGTAGAAGTATTACTAGCTACTCGTTTGCATTGACCACCATTGTTGAGGGCTTGGTAAATGACTGAGGAGGTGAAAGAAGAGGCACATTTTCCCAACGGATTTTCGAGGACTTAGACATATTTGCCTCTACTTTGGAAGCCAACATGAAAGAATGCAATAAGGAAATGACAAGGAGTTCCACTTCTTTTATAAAATGAGCAAATAATACAAAAATGAATTTAATTGTTTGAGTGCCCTTGAGTCTTAATTCTCATGTTTGATTGATACACAGTTGAAATGCTGGATTATCTGGTCAAGAATCTGTTGAATTTGAAGCCATTGTTCAAGCAAGGCATCTTTTGTATCTAAGGGGATAGAATCGCTTGCAAAAGATGTTGAAGTCATCCCACCCAGTGACAGGTTGTTTGTCAAAAGATGCCAACTTCTATATGTAGGCATCTCTCCATGTGAGGGTTTCCTCCTCCATGTGAACTTCAATAGGCACGACCTTATCATGTTCAATCATTGTGGTCTAAGTCTTCAAATACACATCAAGACTGTCGAACCATTCACATAGCTTGTCACCATTGGTGGATCCATCAAAGCAAAGAACAACCAATGTCGAACATGAGTAGATCATGTGTGATACTGATAGGTACAATTGAGTGCATTAGTTGGTGTTATTGTAGTGTTTGCTACTAGGTAACCAGTATTCGTTAAAACATAGACATTGTTATCCACCTAAGTTGCTTAGTTGGATTTCCAGTGAGCCACCGAAGTTGTGAACAAGTCCCTTGTTCATTATCAGTGCTCAGAAGTTCAGAAGACCTTTCAGGACCAAATTTGGCCCCTTTCTAATTTTTTTTGCATGTTCATTGATTTTCAGTCATTGACTTAGTTTTCTTACTTGCAAGTAGAGGAAACCAGGAGATTCAAGTGCACCCTTGCTTGTGGACGAAAGATTTTGGACCAGATTTCAAATCCCACTGCTCAAAAGGTGGTGTGACTTCATCTCAATCTACAGAACACCAGGTAAGTGTTTCTCTCTGTTGCATTGTGGATCCATTAGTCACCCAAATCTATACTGCTTGTTATGTGTTTTGTGTTGCATGCATGTGGTTTTGCTTGTTCCCTTATGGCTGTAGCTTTCTTTGTATCCCCTAGCTATCTTTTCCATTGAAAAATCTTAGATAAGTGACCTGAAATCGCCCTAGGAGTAGGCACTGCTTTCTTAGATGTTAAATTCAGCCATTTAGGAGCTTTTTCAAGCAAATTTGCATGTGTGTTTTGCATGTTGTGCTGCCATATATATACCAGATCTGATATGTTATAACAGCAGGCCTTTTGTGTTAGGTTATCTTTTAAACTCTGTCCAGCCATCTAAAACCTAAGTCTAGTAAACATTTGTGGGTCTAGAACTGTAACCTGTGATTTCTTCAACCAAGAACAACACCTGGCCTGAGACCTTAAATGTGTCAAGCAGTGATTTCAACAGGCAGCAGAAGGCATCATGACTAGTTGGCAAATCTTATCCTGTAGACCTCCTTGTCTTTAAGCTCATTCAGTCTTGACATCTTTTCAATCTTGTTCCTTAGTTTCATTCAAGTGACCTGTGCATTCATTCCTATCTGCTTGTTGCATGTTTAGCCTCTTCTAGGGGTTTTATTTCCAGTGTTCAAATCATAAGTTTTACCGTAGAGAAAATCCGCCCCGGGGGTAACATTTCCCAACTTGTTAAATCTCAAGGTGCCATGTTTCATCTACAAATCGGTCCAACAACTACTGTGAGAAAGCTGGCTTTACCGACAAGTAACTGGGAAAGTTAGACCGGGGACACCTCCTGTGATTAGTCTGGATCTTCTTTTGGTGGATCCAGGAATCCTAGAGAGAGGAGACCCTACCTGGCATAACATTTCGGGGAAAAGTCCCGAGGTTCCACTGGTCTGGAGATTGTCATTCTCTATTGATACAGAGACTGCCACATCGTGTGACAACATTAAGGATTTCAAGATTACAACGTTTCCACTGGATTCTATCATGTATGAGGGTATGGAATTAGCATTTAATCAAGCACATCAACCCTTCTATGTACCTTGGTGCTGGTGGTGTTGATTGTTGAATTTCTCTATCATGACCATTAAGAAAAATGTATTAGGAAGTTTCATCAAAATTGTAAGGTGTTGACATGTCCTTGGAGGATCAACTTCGAGATTTGAGGTAGAGGCAATAGCTAGAGCCTAGAGGAGGGCCACAGCATGAGCTTGATGAATAGGATCCCAATATAGGCAATGATTTTGATGATATGTAGTTATTTGTTGTAGAATGAAGTTTTTTGGACTCTAGAGGCCATTTAGAGCCTCTGTGTTTATCTATTTAAGGTCAAATATGGATTGCACTCGATGCTATTTTAAATATATGCACCCTTACTTGCTATATACACGAGAAAATTTGCATATTTGTGTATAATGGTTTGGATTCATATGGATGCACATAATTATATCTCTTTTCAAAATTTGAATATTTTATGTATTTTTTGTTTGATTGCTTTTTAGGCCTGGTTTTTCCTAGTTTCGGTCCAGTTCAGCCTTTTGGGTTTTGTTAAAAATTTGTACCAAGGCAAGTGTTCCACCTTAGGTGCCTAGGGGTGGAAAAGTATTTAATGTGGTCCCTAGTCACTTTATAAAAACAAGATGTATTTTATGTGAGATAAAGTCACTTTATAAAGTGTATTCATGGCTTTTAATTTAAAATTGAATTCATGACACTTTTAATTAAAAAGTGACCTCATGATTTTTAATTAAAAGGTGACTTTATGAGAAATAAAGTGAAGTCATTATTTAAATGTTCATTACATATTTAAAAGGATGGGTGCATTAAAATTCATTTAATGAGTTATTCATGAGCATTTAATATGATCCTTAGATCTCAATGGTCCAAGATCTAATCTTAGCCATTGTATCTCAAGCGGTGGATGCCATGAATATGTAATATCCCAAATCCCGATATTTCTATTTCTAAACAATTATGCTGATACAACTGGGCATGCAAACTGCCATGCAAAAATCCCTATTTTATAGGAAAAATTAGGGTTAGGGTTTGTGAGATAGAATGCACACTTACCACTGATAACTGGCTGGACTGCTTGAGATAAAGTCTACAAGTACTGAGAACTGGATCGGAGAGTAACTGATCTTTCCTGCCTCCGGTGAATGCCCCAGCAGCAAGACGCCCAATTAGAGAAAAAGGTGACGCCCTCAAGGAAGGAGGTGTCCGATGGATCCGCCGTTTTGCAGGGCTGATAGCCTTGCTGTGCCGGAGAGATTGGCTGGAGTATGCTGAAGTTCTGACACCTCTAAGCAAGATAGCGTCTAGGTTCAGTGAGGCAGCTGCTCACGCCCCTGGGAGTTCGAAAATGCTGATAACGGCTTCGGATGAGCTCAGATGGAGCTGATAATCACGGAGTACCGGAGTATGTAGCTGATGATAAGACTGGTGCCTGAGTTTCGGAAGGAAACTGAGATCTGGAGGCCCCACAACTGATTTAGGGCTTTCTGGCTGAAAACCCCCCCTTACGGCTGCACCGTGCCTCTACAACAATCTATACCCTGTGCTATATAACTGATGAATGAATGAAGAACAAGTGGTGAACCAGTATGGCTTACCCGGAATAAGACTAGGACAGATGTTTCACTGCCGAAATCCTGTTAGCTGAAGACTCCGTCTCCAACCCCAACTGCTGTGCTGCACGCTGTGCTGCTATCCAAGAGCTTCCCAAAATAATCATAATCATAAGTGAGGTCTCCTCTTGCTTTATCCTCTATTTATAAAGTTCAACTGCGCAAAACCTAATCTTTGACCTAATTAGGTCACTTTATCTTCTAATTTGCCGTTGACTTGCATGCATGCGGATGGAGACCTAAAAAGTGCATGCATCATTAAATAATGCTTCGGATGGCATGCATGAGGGTGGCCTTTGGCCCAGGTGGCCCTTCTTGACCAAGTGAGGATGCCCTAGATCTTCTATGGATGGCATCAGTCCTGATCTGATTCCCTTGCTATCAGTAACCGCTCGAACCCACAGGAATCACATAGGTTAGCGGTTTTGGGCCTCAAGGCCTAAAAGGAAGAGGACATTACAATCCTCCCTGCTCGAAATTGCTTGTCCTCAAGCAACTTCAAACTGGGATGCTGCAATACCTGTTCACCTTCCCAAGTGGCATCCTCTGGCGGTAGTTCTTTCCATTGAACCAAATATTCCCTGATCACTCTGTTCCTGAGCTTCCTCTCTCTGGTCTGTATGATCCGTTCAGGAATCAATATCAGTAGTCCTTCATCATCTAAAGGGGGCAATTCGGTAGATGGAGCAATGTGTTGCCCAAGGGTCTTCTTCAGACTAGACACATGGAACACATTGTGGATTTTGCTTTCTAGGGGCAGCTCTAGTTCATATGCCACCTCTCCTACCTTCCGAATTATTTTGTATGGTCCATAGAAGCGGGGTTTTAATTTCTTTGCTCCTTTCTTTTTAAGTGAAGACTGTCTGTAAGGCTGGAGCCTTAAGTAGACTAAATCCCCTACCTCAAAGCTCCGCTCAATCCTGTGTTTGTCGGCATACATCTTCTGTTGATTCTGGGTTGTCCGTAAATTCTCTTTCAATACTTTCAGAATGTGTTGACTGTCTTATATCCAATCCTTAGCCTTAGGAGCCCTACTGTCTCCAAATGCCAAATCTGCATAATCCAAGGCCTCATAACCATATAATGACTTAAAAGGAGTCATCCTAATAGACATGTGATAAGTAGTGTTGTAGCAATACTCTCCTAGGTGTAGCCATTTGATCCAGGTTCGCTGTTGCCCTGCTACGTAGTTCCTGAGATACCCTTCGATCCACTTGTTGACTATTTTTGTTTGCCCGTCACTCTGGGGGTGATAACTCGTACTAGTAGCCAGTTCGGTCCCCACCAATCTGAACAGTTCCTGCCAAAAGGCACCTGTGAACCTGCTATCCCGGTCACTGACAATGGTCTTAGGCAACCCATGTAACCTGAAAACTTCCCTGAAAAATAACTCTGCCACCTGAGCTGCCGAGTAGTCTGATGGTATCGAGAAGAAATGTGCAAACTTGGTCAGTCTGTCAACTACTACATATAAACAATCTCGCCCTTGGACCTTGGGCAAGCCTGTAATGAAGTCCATGGAGAGGCTCTCCCACTTCTGTTCTGGAATCGGTAGTGGCTGGAGTAGCCCTGCTGGATGGGTGTTCTCAACCTTGTTCTGCTGACAGATGCTACATTCCCGGACATGCTGCATAATCTCCCCCTTGAGGCCCTTCCATGAGAACATTTCTCTGATCTGCCTGTAGGTTTTTAAGAACCCTTGATGCCCTGATAAAGGAGAATCGTGGGCTGCCTGGATGATCTTCTTCCTCAATGTGGATTCTGGAA
>LPNX010645835.1:29981-63214 GCA_001517045.1 Pseudotsuga menziesii
TTCTACCCTCCTCTAGCTCGATGATGTGTTCAAAGCCCCGGTCTGGTGGTCTGCCTGATGGAAGGTCCCGAAAAACCTTTTCGTGTTTCTGTAGCTCGGATTTTCTCCATGTCAACCTGTACTCCTTCTACATTGATCACATGTCCTAAGTACAACATTTCCTTCATGCCAAACTCACACTTGGACATTTTCGCGTAAAGCGACTGTTCTTCTAAAATACTCAACGTCTCGTCNTATTTTTTGGGACTGAATCCTGAAGATCCCTTGCCTGGCTAATAGCATCCTGCAGAGTGAGGGGTTTGTAGGCTTTCACCCATCCCCGTAGTGGCTCTATGAGGGCCTCAGTGAATAACATAGTCAATCTGCTCTCTGACACATCTGTTACCATAACGACTAGCCTCTGAAACTCTGAAATGAATGATTCTGCGCTACTAGTCTGCTTGAGTTGAGCCAACTCCCTGAAATGGATCTCTGGATCTTTCCTGTCAAACCTCTCCATGAGTTTCTGAGTGAACTCACTGTAAGAATGTATGGTGTTGTGACCCAATGTCACCAGTCCGTGGTACCACCATTCGTGAGCTTCTCCGTCCAAGTGAAGTGTGGCCAACTTAATGGCGTCTGTCTCTGTCATGGGGTTGAGTTGGAAATAGGTATCCAACTTTTGGACCCATGTTCTCGTTGATCCTCCGCGAGTCCCATTAAAGTTTGGGATGGTTAACCTGCCCAAGGTCTTCTGCAGCTCATAGTTGTGATTGAAACCCTTGTTGAAATTCCTGGGCCTGTTCCTACTCTTCATGTTGCAGAAGTCTGAGAAAGACATAGCAGCATGAAACTCATCCCCTAAGTCCCTGTACTCCTGCAAATAAGCCCCAAAAGGCTCGCTGGGCTCTACCTGCATGACCGGGCCCCCTACTGTATCTGCCAAGAAGTGAGGCATGGTTGGTCTGATAGTAGGTCTGCTGTATATGTGGGGAGTGTTCTGGATGTTGGTGTACGCCATCTTTCCACTGCCGCTGGAAGATCCCCGCTCTACTGGTGAGGGGGGTGTACTGCTGATACCTGGTTCCGGTTTCGCTGACAGTCTGTTGATTGCATTGAGGACTTCTTTTTGTCCTTTGGCTAAGTCTTGCAATGCAAAGACCAAGCTGCGAAACTCCATCCGATCCTCCTCTTCTCCTGTTCCTTTTCCCCTATCCGAATGAATACCTGTCTGTTCCATGTCTGAATTGGTATCCTCTAGCTGGATATCTTCAAATTCTTCTGTGTATCTACTCTTCCTCCTCCTATAGGTTACAAAAGGATCTCCTTCTGTATTCATCTACTTTTCATCTCTTAAGCCCACAGCTGGCCAAGAAAATAGCTCTAATACCACTGTAGTATCCCAAATCCCGATATTTTCTATTTCTAAACAATTATGCTGATACAACTGGGCATGCAAACTGCCATGCAGAAATCCCTATTTTATAGGAAAAATTAGGGTTAGAGTTTGTGAGATAGAATGCACACTTACCACTGATAACTGGCTGGACTGCTTCAGATAAAGTCTGCAAGTACTGAGAACTGGATTGGAGAGGAACTGATCTCTCCTGCCTCCGGTGAATGCCCCAGCAACAAGACGCCCAATCAGAGAAAAAGGTGACGCCCTCAAGGAAGGAGGTGTCCGATGGATCCGCTGTTTTGCAGGGCTGATAGCCTTGCTGTGCCGGAGAGATTGGCTGGAGTATGCTGAAGTTCTGACACCTCTAAGCAGGATAGTGTCTAGGTTCAGTGAGGCAGCTGCTCACGCCCCTGGGAGTCCGGAAATGCTGATAACGGCTTCGGATGAGCTCAGATGGAGCTGATAATCACGGAGTACTGGAGTATGTAGCTGATGATAAGACTGGTGCCTAAGTTTCGGAAGGAAACTGAGATCTGGAGGCCCCACAACTGATTTAGGGCTTTCTGGCTGAAAACCCCCCCTTACGGCTGCACCGTGCCCCTGCAACAATCTATACCCTGTGCTATATAACTGATGAATGAATGAAGAACAAGTGGTGAACCAGTATGACTTACCCGGAATAAGACTAGGACAGATGTTTCACTGCCGAAATCCTGTTAGCTGAAGACTTCGTCTCCAACCCCAACTGCTGTGCTGCTATCCAAGAGCTTCCCAAAATAATCATAATCATAAGTGAGGTCTCCTCTTGCTTTATCCTCTATTTATAAAGTTCAACTGCGCAAAACCTAATCTTTGACCTAATTAGGTCACTTTATCTTCTAATTTGCCGTTGACTTGCATGCATGCGGATGGAGACCTAAAAAGTGCATGCATCATTAAATAATGCTTCGGATGGCATGCATGAAGGTGGCCTTTGGCCTAGGTGGCCCTTCTTGACCAAGTGAGGATGCCCTATATCTTCTATGGATGGCATCAGTCCTGATCTGATTCCCTAGCTATCAGTAACCGCTCGAACCCACAGGAATCACATAGGTTAGCTGGTTTGGGCCTCAAGGCCTAAAAGGAAGAGGACATTACAGAATAAAAGATTAAAAACTAGGGGAAAGGCATTCATTATTCACCAAGAGTTTTGGAGAAGAGAAGCAAGAGAGGAGAAGTCAAGAAGACTGAGAGAGAAGAAGAGAAACCCTTGCATGAATTCCAAGGTTGAGGGCACATTTTTTAAGACAATTTGTATAGCAGTAAAGCACAGAACTCAAGGTCATTTATGGGCACACAGTTCGAGTTAAATCTCTGCATTTAATGAGCAATTTGTATAGGCACAGACTACAGTTCCCAAGGCAAAAAACTACTGTAATAGGCACGTTTTCCAAGGTGATGTATGTCATTAAATGCTGTCCATATAGGCATAAATTTTTTAGAAGTTTGCTATAAACAGGGCGTCAATTCCAAGGAAAAAGTTTGATGTTGGCACGAATTTTGAGGAGTTTTAGTTTGTAATTATTGCATTCCATACATCCTATGTAAGGCACGAATTTAGAGGCAGCCACTGCACATAAAACAAGGATCATCCTCATAGGTCGGCCTTGAAAGAGAACAAAAGTTGGCCCAGAAAAGGGTCAAATTAAGTCAAGTCGGACCAAAAAAGGGATAAATCAAGGCAAGTCGGCTCCAATTAAAAATTAGATTTTCCCAGCAAAATCTGTATAAATAAAGGGCGCCTCTCATTTTGACACACTGCGACCTCAGCACTACAGGACAAGTTCGCCCTCTACTAGATAAGTTCTCTATTGTAGCTTGGAGAGGAATTTTTCTGGGGTTTCTCCACTTTGGAAATGTTTTCTCTTATTTTCTTGGGTTTGTGCTACTACAATCTGGAAGTGTTTCTATCTCTGAACAATTTATCTCTCTTGGAGGGGCAAGCTCGGGGGTGACATTGATTTGTCTTAGTTGGGAGATGATCTTCGATCATCGTGGATAAAGGAGCTCCACTTTTGTTTTTGTACTTTGTCTTTCTTCTAGTGATCTTGATTTTGAAGTTGTTAAATTCTAACATGGTATCAAAGCGGTGCTAGAAGAAGTAATTGTTGAAAGCTACATGTTTTGGAGTGTTTCCCACCTCAGATCATCTTGAAAGGAGCATAGGGCAACTCACCCTCCTAGGGTGCATCTTTTTGTGGAGGCCAAACTCAGTTTGGTGGAACTTCAATTTTTTACCTAATATTGCAGGCCCAAACCTAGGGTTTCTTGGATCCAGCTCTTCAATCCACAGAATCGACTCACTCATACCTTGCACCAACTCGCCTTAGTAAGGCACATTCATCCATGGCTTCAGTTTTACAATCCACCACACTTCATCTGTGAGCTAGCTCCTACTAGGGTTTCTGAAGTTGTTCATGAAGTTACAGTCAGAAGATCAACATGAAGGTTGAGCATAGACTTGACGAGGTTTCCAAGTCTAAGGTTACCATTAAGACTGTTGATGGGGAGATTCCAGATCAAATGAAGAAGAAGGATATTTCACGTTCCCATTGCTATGATTGTAATAAATATGGACACTATGCTATAGATTGTCGTAACTCAAAGAAAAGGAAGCTTGAAGCCTCAAATATTGATGTTGATGAAGAAGCTCAACATGAAGAAATCCAATCCCTTACAGTTCATGACAAGAAAGGAAAGGGTAAGGGAATGAAGCTTCATGGCAAGAAAGTCAAAGGTGAAAGATCAAGTCCTACTTCAGATCAAAAGAAGAAGAAGGATCTTTCACATGTCCGTTGCTATAGATGAAATAAACTTAGACAATATGCCCAAGATTGTGATTCAAAGAAGAGGAAGCATGAAAGTTTAACTGTTGATGTAGACGAAGCTCTACATAAGAGGCCAAGGAATGATGATCCTGAAGAAAGTACAAAAGTTCGTCGAAAGGAGTTCTTCTAGTTCTTTCCATGTTGAGGGAATAATTTGAAGATCCAGGTGGTGTTGGATTCCCATCAAGAAAATGAAGACCAGTGGACTCTCAAAGGATTCAAGGGGAGCCCATGCACAAAACAATAAAATAGAAGTATTTGATTTTACATACTATGCTAGATTAGATCTGGTTGTTTTGAACATGTTTTATGCAGATCTATATTCCTAGACTTAGGAAGTTGTTGAACATGTAAAATAGTTCTTTTATTGATAGTAGGCTTATGTAGCATGTGTTATGATTTGACCCGTAATGATGCACAACATCTCACACACTCCTCTTGGATGACGTCTCCTTCTAACATGCTTAGAGTAGTGCACACTCTTGATGGTATGTTATAATGGGGACCGCTAGCATCCAAATAATAGCCATGTGTATGTGTATGTTGCACCGAAGCATTGGCTAAAAGATTCCTACGTACCTGGATGAACTATTGTTATTGCATTGATTTGATTATGCAATGCTGCTAACCATCTGACAGGATTTGACCTGTAGGGAAAGAACCATGCGATGTGGCCCACAAGGATGGATGATGAAACTTGGTCGAAAGGACAAGTGATCCCGTTGATATGCAAATGGATCGAAAGCAGAAAGCATCTAGAAGCATGACTCTCAACCCAAAAGGAAGATGACTTCCTGTCAAAATAGTCAAATGGAAATCATGATAGTAGACAGATGAGGACCGAGTACATACGTGGACACATGACCCACAAGCCCAAATGATCTCAAGTAGAGATTTACCGATTGGAAGCAGAAGGATTCTACAAATATCAGTCTCTCTACTACAATTGTTCGTCTCTTCGACTATCACAAAAAGTAGTTACTTTCCAGTCAAAGTCATGGCAGATGGATTTTGAAGGATGAAAGGTACTCATCCAATTTCTGAGGAGACAAAGGGAGTTAGCCCTCAAGATGGGAGTTAGCCCTCAAGATGAGGATCCTGGCCTATTACATATGATGGTGTGAAACTTGATGAAGTCTTCCTAAGTCAAAGAAGAGCACAGTTGAGATCCTGAGCAGATTAAGCATGATGATTGTGGCTACACTGATCGCATTGTTGTCTTGATCCAAACAAGACAATTGAAGGATCCTTGATGAACCTGGGCGTCACCAAAGAGGGAGCAGGATGATCAACTACAAAGGGAGCAGGATGCTCGGATGCGGAGGGAGGATTCTCGGACACCCTAAGATGGGGTGGGGAAATTAGTCTATTGATACTCTCCCTCAAGTACACAATTTCAGTGATATGCGTTGTTATTATTTTTCATATCTAGAATAGGGCAAGAAATAAATTTTTGCCCCAATATATTTGATGTCTCTACTAGCTGAAATGTGTGTAGGTTCAGGATGGGACCGTAACTCCACGAAGGAGTCGGAGACAAGTTTTATGTTGACTCTCTCATTGATATTTTAGTAATTTCTCCCCATCACTTTGAGGAGTGAGGAGATCTCTCATCCTGAGAAGGGATGGAGAGGCTAGTACATTCTCTCGATCACTGCGAGAAGGATTATAGAGATATCTCATCTTGAGATGGGATGGATGTTGGACACAATGGCCACACTGAGACGGGGGGGGGGGTGAATCAGTGTGAGAGCAATTTAAATCTTTTTACCTTCTTTTAATCAATCGGAGTATATCAAGTATTATGTTATCAATTACATCATCATATGCATCAACTAAATCAACCATGAGTCATAAGCACAATCATCACATCAAGAGAGACACAAGAGTATATGTAATTTTAATTTTTATTTATGGTAATGGAAGACTACAATCTTCTCGATTACAATCACAACCAACTGATGAAAACAGCACCAACTCCTCTAACAAGACTCAGGCTGATTTTCTTAGCTCCAACTAAGAAAGGGTTGAGGAGTCCAATCCTCAAATGCAAGATTCTACTTGCAAGCTTGATGCCAATCTCTGATTGTCATCAATCTGTTGCAATCATATACCTCTGTTGCTCGTCAATCTCTGCTCAATACTGTTGGACATATCATCATCATGTCTTCTTCTGAAAGTATCATATCCTGTTGCTATAGATGTCATTGAGGTCTTTATATGTTATCTTCTAGGGCAATCATGCATCAACATCATAGAGTTTTCATCATAGGGTATAGGAGTGCATGCATCACCATCATCATGTTGTATCAACGAGTATACATGTACAAGGCATCATCAAGACATCATCAAGGCACCATCAAGGAATCATCAACATCATAGAGTAAGTCTTCACACATCAATATACCACTGTTCATAATTGTTCATACAATCAATGTATATCACTATGTCTCACTGTATATTCACTGTATGAATGCCACTGCATACACCACCATTGTATACATCACTGCGTATGCATATACTTGTACAGTTCACTGTACATACTTGTGTTGGTTAGACTCCAAAGAAATGACATAAATATTTATGCATTAACATAATCAAGGTATATAGTATCATCATTATGACAGGGTATACTTCACCTATCACTGTACATGCACCACTGTACCTATGTACATCACTGTAAGTATAACACAGTATACACCTCCCTGTACTTTTGCATCTTCATTACTTCACTGTACACATATTATCAACATCATCATGCAGTACATCACTAAGGGAAATGCATAGGGTAGCATCATCATATCATCATCCTTAGCAAGTATACAGTAGTGTAAACAAGTGTACATTATCATGAAGCAAGTATCAAGTATGCATCATCAAAGCATCATCATCATTAATCAAATCACAATGGATCTATATCATTGTATATACACACTGCATATCACCGTGCATTCACATCATCCTACATCTTAATGCGTGTCAAAACTATGTATGTCTGCTTACAGTGCATGTCAATCTTTGTGTATGTTTGTTATAGAAGACTCCACCCAAAACAAACCAAGATTGTATATACTCAGAAGCTTGCAAATTCAGACTGTGCACAAACCTTAATTAGGGCTAAGCTTCAACCTCTCTTTTCAACAAAAATTCGGACTGTCATGCTGTAAGTGAATTTAGACTGTGTAGGGCTGTTTATGAGTTGTGTTTTAACCCAAAGCAAGTCCAAATTCAAGCTGCCAAAAGAAACAAAAAGATATTATCTCTGTGCAAAACACGGGAGGCTGCCTCAGTGCAGTGTTTACCACTGAAAACAAATCTCAGTCATACTCCTGAATTTAAAAAAATTTCAACATATTCTTGTTTATGCATCCCCCAAAAATTATCTCTGCAATTTCAGGACTGTTCAAGCTAGGTCACTTCTTCATCTTGGATGGATGTGAAACCCCAGGACAAGTCCAAGATTTAGACTATCAAAAAGGAGAACATGAGTTAACCTTTTAGCTGCCTCTGAATTCTAAACAGTTGACTGCTTCTCCACGAGCTTTGCCACAGCCACAAGTTCCTCCTAAAACCACCCGAGTTTTTCCTCAACGTTGCTGCAAAAATTCGGACTGCTCCTTCTACTGCTGCAAAAAGAATTCGAATCAATTAGGGATGGATTCGAATCTATCCACTGGATGTGACTGTATCTAACTGACCATCTAACTCATGGTGTCTCAATCAATATCGGAGTCCAATAAATCAACTCCCAGATGTCCAACAACTCAATCAATTAGTGACAACTAGTTAACTCAGTGCAATTGAGTGTGGTAGGTGGGCAAAGGTGCTTACTCCACATGCAGCCATGCATTAGCCATGCAAAGCTTGCACTAGCTAACTGATTGTGAACTAACTGAGAGTAACTGGGGGCTTGTTGCCAACATTTTTGTACCATAGTTGGGTTACCTGAGGAGCCGTCGGTTGTCAAACATGACCAATGATTGATTCCAGTGTATCAGCTGATCCGTCTTTGTGTCTAGCCAGTTTTTTATTTGAATAATTTTGACCATGGCCCCGCGAGGTTTGTAATAAAATGTGCTAGTAGGGTGTTTTGAGTGGTTCGGTCTCCTAAGACGTAGAATTTCAACTAAGGTATTCCAGGGAGTTTTTTGCCCTTGACAATTATGCTTTGCCTATAGCCGAGTATAATTGATGAGGTTTTCTCCTGCATCCTCCAAAGCTGGAATGCCCGATTTTGAATTCTGGGTCTTGGAGGGTTATTAGAGCCCAATTAAGTGTATATAAACCTACTAGGCATTATTAGAATAGAGCATGGTCATGTCCTAAGTCACTACGACCCTCAAAAAAAATTCTGAAATTTTTTTACCAGACGCATCAAAATTTTATTTCTTTTTTTTTTAAATTTTTCCCTAAGTTTTTAATTAAATTTTTCCATAAATTAAATGGAAAAATTCAATTTGTAATAAGTTAGTCATCCGAACCCCGAATTTAGTGATTGAAGGCTCTATCCTTAAGCCAAAAATCATTCTTGATCGGCCAACCAGTCAGATCCAACTTTCAGATCATCATTCGGACACAACACATATTTTCTCAAAGAAGTCATTTTTGGGGAAAGAATTGATTATTTATTAAAAAATGATTATTTTGGAGAAAATCCAAAACTCTCCAAATTAATCCAAATTCAGTGAAATGAAATGTAGAATGACATGTCAATGGGCATTTATGATGATTGGAGTTATCATAACTCAGCTTCAGTCCAATGTTATCAGAACCGGACCGGTCATCGAACCGGCGAAGCCCAAAATGTGAACCGGACCGGAATCGGAAAATAACCGGGTAAAAAACCGGCTGACTAAAAAATACATAAAATATTCATATTTTGTAAAAAAAAAATATATTCATGTGCATACATATGAATCCAAACCATTAATACACAAATATGCAAAGTTTCTCATATATATAGCAAATATGGGTGCAAATATCCAAAATAGCACCTAGTGCAATACATCTGTGAGGTTCTGAACCAAAGTACATCAACAAAGAGGCTCTAAATGGCCCCTACAATCCAAAAATAAACCATAGTACTAATGAATAACAATAAAGTGATCATATGGCCAATAGGAAGCAGGTAAAAGCAATAAGTTGCAAGTACTCTTTCGTCATAAAAAAATGTGAACAACACTTGTAACATCAGCATTAGAAGAGATACATCAATCTTATCAATGGTGTCCCCAATCAATCACAAATGTTTACATTGAATTCAGATGTAAGTGCTAGTGAGTCTGTGCTTATCCATAAAATACCATGTACAAAGCTAATCAAACAGAGGTAAAAGTACCACGTTATTTGTAGTATCAGTTTGAGTATTGAACCTCCTTTTGACTGTGTATTTAGGGTAAAACAATAGTGTATTTCTGCCATTATTTAGTGCATTTCTTAATCAATATACAGATCATTATATGTGTTAGCAGCATATACTATTAACAAAGCAGTAAGTATGTTTAGGAATAAAGTCTGAAACAAAGTCTTAAGTGATCATTAACAGGTGTACAACAATATTTCAGAATTTAAACATTATCATCATATCAAAACAATGTATGTATTTTCAGTCTGATATATGAGTGCAAAATAAGGTTGTTATCAGGCCATTATTTAATTGCAATCCAAACCAACGAAATCTAACCTTCTAACCAGTGTTTTGTTTTGTTTCTTGGGGGTCTTTAAATAGTGTTAGGATAGGCTTAGGGTTAGGTTAGTAGTAGTTTAGATGTTTTTTTGTTTTTTTTTTTTTAAATTTGCAAAACCGGCCTCTGGACCAAACCGGCCGGTTTCGAACGGAACCGGCCGGTTCAGAGGCTGGTTTGGTCCAGAGGCCGGTTTTGCAAATTTTTTTACTGAACCGGACCGGTTGACCCTGTGAACCGGTCAGACCAGCCGGTTTTGCCGGTTCCGGGCCGGTTCCGATAACACTGCTTCAGTCAGCATTCAGTGAGCATTAAAGATATATTCAGTTAACGGTCTTGTCATCTCCAGCTAAACTCCCGAATTGGGTGAGATGGAGAGCACTCATTGGTTTGATGATTTGATTGAGGCAGGGACTGCTGATTAGATTATGATCTATGAAACCGGATTCGTCCAAAAGGGCCTGCGTGTCCCGTGTCCGCGTGTCGGACACGGACACGCTGACAAAACGTGTCCGACACGTCTTTGCAGCATGTCCTGTTTTTGGATACGCGTGTCTGAGCGTGTCCTGTTTTTGGACACACGTGTCCGAGGACTGTCAGTGCGTGTCCGGAAAACAGGACACTTTTTCCACTAAAAAAATGCCCAGAATTGCTTTAAATAAAAAATTTCACTTTCTTTTTATCATTTGCAAGTGTAGAGAGGGTTCTAAAGTGTGTTTGGTGTGCAAGTGAAGAAGATTTGAAGGATTTAAATGTGTAATTACTAATGTTAAATGTGCATTGATTTTGATTTCTATTGAATATTTGTAAAAATTTGGATCCATATGTCTATATTTTTTATATATATAATATTTAAATATATATATATATATATATATATAACGTGTCCTACGTGTCCTGATTTCGGGGGTCACCGTGCCCGTGTCGAACACTCGAATCCCCGTGTCCTTCGTGTCCCGTGTCCCCGTGTCAGGTGACTTAGATTATGATCTATAGGCAGTGGCTCCTCCAGACCTAGACGTGGCTCTTCTTTACCTAGATGGTGCCTTCACCAACTTGCTCATGCCCCTCTCTTCTGCTCATGCCCCTCTCTCCTCATGAGGGCGTCATCACACGTGTGGGCTCATCATTAATGGCTTGGTTTCAGTGCTTAGGTTTGGAGTGGGGGCGCCTTGCCTAGGTGGAGGCCTCCCCTCACTCTTAACTCTTCAATTTCGGTTTGGAGCTCTCAATGGTGTGTCGAGCCGGTTAGGTCTGGATTTCTGGCTTTAGGGTTTTGGGTCTTCTCTCATTGTATAAATATAGGCTTATTTAGCTCTATGGGGATGGATCTTTGATTGTAAACTCTCTATAAGAATTTGTAATTGCTTTATGCTCATATTTGGAATAAGATCAAGACTTTGGAGGTCCAGGTGGCAGTGCTAGTGGTGAATGAATTTTGTGAGGTGAATGTTGTCCATCTATTTCATTTCAAATGCTTATATATGATCTAATCAATTAGTTTTAGAAGTCTACTGTATAGAACGTAAAATCTTCCATTTACAGTTGATAAGTTGGTTGATTATGCTATTTTATTTAAGATTTCATGAGCAAGACATATTCAGTTGTATTAATATTGATGAATCTTTATATTTTTTAGCATGCTAGTTGATTGATCTCACTGGGTTGTTTGAAGTGGTTTGATCTTGGATAGGATCTATCATCTTGGAGAAGGGTGTGAGCTTGGTTGCATCTAGCTCATCTTCAAGATCACAAGTTTTTCTTTGTTTAACACTGGTTTCTTTGTAGGATCTACAATAACTTGGATTTTTCCAAGGAGGCTTTAGGGGTTTTTGTTTGCTTCAAGTTCCATCTCATAAAATCTTCTTTAAGTTTGTACTTTGGTTACCGGTTACTTAGGAAGCCCTAGCTTACCCCTTTCTTTCCTTTGGCTTCCCTTCCATTGCCTTATTTGGCTTGCTTTTCCTCCTTCCTCTTCCTTGCCCTCTTTTCCTTTGTCTTCACTCAGTTTGCTGCCCTCTTTTTACTATTTTGCAGCCCTCTTTTTGCCTTTGGACAGCCCTTTCTTTTACTGTTTTGCAACCCTCTTTCTTGCCTTGGGACAACCCTCTTTTGGCCTTTAGGACAGCCCTATTTCTTGCCTTTTGGACAGCCCCTTTTATCCTTTTCTCTCTCCCTTTCCATGGTCTTTCTCCTCTCTCTTTCCTCTTTTACCGCTGATTTTTTACCTGTCTTTGAGAGTTTAGTTTGTAGTTTTATGTCTTTAATTTTTTATTAACATATAACGTTTGGATTGGTTAAAGCTCTTACTTGCAGAAAGAATCGAGAAAAACCCAAAGGCTAAAGGAAAGCAAGGAAGCAAGCAAAGAACAAAAAGAAAAATTTTCCCTCTTCTTTCCATCCCTTTCTCTCCCTGTTCTTTCAGGAAAAGGCAAAAGCAAAGTCATCAAAATTGTAAAAAATTAATAAAGAGTGAGTGGGATTACGGCTCCCACACCCCTCTTCCCCCATTTGGGGGAAGCTTGTATCGTCCCATTTTCATGCTTTTTCGTTTTTGTTTAATAAACTGCTAGTGGTAGAATAGGATAGGATAATTGCATAATCATAAGTAAGTTAGTTTATGTTTTGAAAATGAAGAAAAATGTTGATTTGATTGATTACTTAAACATTGCATAATTTCTTTTCTGTTTACTTACCCCCTTGCTTTCCCGATTAGGGCCCTAAAAAGCCTGAAAGAGACTCTTGGGTAGCTAGATTTTTTTTCTAATGTTTTTACCTCTTTCAAGTTTAACGAATTAATTAAGTCTCTTGAACTTGCAGTAACACAAGTCAAGAGCACTCTCTATCGGAGAGCATACTTAGAACTGCATACCCTTGCATTAGGCATCTTAGATTAGCTAAGTCTCTTGAACCACTGTCATAAGACAGGGTTAGAAGCGCTCTCTGTCGGAGAGTCTTAATCAATTAACTTAATAAAATTTGCAACACACACCCCCTAATTAATTAACTTCGTTCTCTCCTTGCCAGAGTATGCTCTGACCGACCTCAAAATCGGAGTATCTAGAAATGGCACTGGATCTCTAATCTTACAAGAATAACTTAATAAAATTTAAAACCCCATAACCAACGTACCGACGTTGTAGGGAATTTTCTAAAGTACTTCCTAGTAGAGGCGCCAGAAACCCCACTGTCTAAGCTTCTCAGCTAGCTGGTCAATCTCTGCGATACCAGCTGTGGATACTAAGCGAGCCCGACATGTCTTCAACGGATTGAACTTGGAACATTCTCCTGGCTTGTTTGACAAACCTTCGTTGACACCCTAATCAAGAGCACCTAAAATTCTTAAAATCTACCAAGAGCACTCGCACAACCTAATATTCACTAGTTTGATTTCTAGACTTGTTATTTAATTCTTTGCACATTTCAGTATTTTGACTCCATAAGACACTGGTCCTTTGTTAAATCTGCATAATTATTTATTTTGATCAATTGTCTGTGGTCTGTTATAATTTCTATCTGTGAATGCATAATTAACGAAGTTTAGAATCATTACTTATCTTTTAATCTCTTGCTAGCAACGTGGATTGCTTTGATTATGTGTCATACTCATAATAAATAAACACTTCTAATCATAATAACTCCTAAATAACACCCATCCGCATCCGTAACCAATTAAAATACTTTAACCGCATTGAGCCTTAGAAAACTCTTTGTTAGGGACTACCCCCCTTGGCTTCGTTAGGAGTTAGCCTAAACAAAGGAGCTAGGAGTAGGTGACAGTACCTAGCTCTGTGTTTGCCCCCAAGGTCACACCTCTCCCACTTTCCTAAGTGAGGAGACAGCTTTCAGAAAGTTTTTGCGGCTGGTGTGCAATCGACGGACAACAAGGCTAACTAAGACTAACTAGTACTAACTCCAACTAACTGAAGTAGGTTGGTGTCGGGACTCCCAGTGGCTCCTAAAATGTAGGGATTGGTCTAGGAGGCGCCCAAACTAATGCATGCACGTGTAGTAAGTGGCAGTTAACCTCTAGCAGTGTTTTCCACACTCCAGTGACTAGTACATGTGGACCCATTAGGCCAAGTGGACACAATTGTACTAGTGGACCCAAATAATTAATTAAGGTTCCTAAGTTAGGTTAATTAATCTAACAGACATTTTACCAAGGGAGGATTAATAATCCTAACACCCCCGCTGAATCCAAACTTGGACAACTGTGGGCCCTGGTAACAA
This sequence comes from Pseudotsuga menziesii, assembly GCA_001517045.1. Taxonomy (NCBI): domain Eukaryota; kingdom Viridiplantae; phylum Streptophyta; class Pinopsida; order Pinales; family Pinaceae; genus Pseudotsuga; species Pseudotsuga menziesii. The sequence goes on from LPNX010645835.1 coordinate 44,144, forward strand.
GACCATAGGTCACCCAAATACAATCTAAAAGATAGTGAAAAATGTTGCTTAATACAACCGAGGAAACAGGGGAAAACCTCATGGGAACCGCGCCCCCCCCCCCTCAAAATAAGCAGGAAATAGCAAACTGCAAGCTATCTTTAGAAGAAAGAAGCTTCCTCCTTAGAAAAATAACTTGAGCAAAAACACTACTGCAAATTTACAGCTCTATACAGCAGCATGGTCCATCAGTGGACCTCTCAATGTACTTATGAACTGATGATTCTGTTTGTCTCTTCTGGATGGTGAACGTAGGGAATGATCAAGTTTCTGCTTCTATGGGCCATGTAGCTGATCATTCGCCATCATCAAGTAGAACCGACCTGGAACTTTGCTGCACCATACTATGAAGAGCGAATCTGTGAGAGATAATGCAACATGCTCATTTTGATACTGGGACCATGTTCTTTTTTTGTCTTCTGGATCTCCAGCACCACTTCCAGCTGCATCAAGAAGCTTTTGAGCCCATTTGGGTTTAGGCTTTTGATTAGGAATAAGTACTGGATTTGGATCTCGAATCTCTTGAGCTTCAGTCTCAATAACAGGATCATGCTGAATGTGATCTTCTTCATCTGTATCTGAAACCTGTAGCACATCATCATCATCAAAAATAGGTGGAGAAATAGTTATACCTTCCTGTGCTGCTAGAGGAGTATCATGCAGCTAATCTTCTTCGAACTGGACACTTCTTTCAATGAAGCATCTCCTGGTTGCAACCACCATCAGTTTGTAAGCTTTTGCATCTTCTGCATATCCCAGCAGAATGCATTTGCTACTTTGGGCTTGGAAGGCCTTCCTCTTGTCAAGTGGTATTTTGGCCCAAGCTTTGGAACCAAAAACTCTCAGATGAGAGACATTGGGCTTATATCCATGCAGTGCTTCGAATGGAGTGACCCTAACCATTGACTTGTGGGGTACCCTATTCTGGAAATACGAAGCACAGTTTACTGCTTCAGCCCAAAGAGAAGAAGGTAGATGCTTGGCATGGAGAAGGCATGTTTCCATCTCTTTTCAGTGATCTGCTCTTCCTCTCAGCCACACCATTTTGCTGAGGTGTGTACGGAACTGAATGGTCCATGCGAATCCCCTCTAATTCATAGAAACTCTGGAAATCTCCTTTGATGTACTCTCCTCCTTTATCAGATCTTATTGACTTGATCTTCTTATTGAAACTGTTCTCAACCATATCCTTAAAAACTTTAAAAGTCTCAAAAACTTCTGACTTTTGTTTCATGAAGTAGATCCAGCAGTACCTAGAAGAATCATCAATAAAAGTGAGGAGGTACCTGCAACCTTTAATGGAGTTTGTGGGCATAGGTCCCGCTACATCACTATGTATCAAATAAAGTATAGAGGCAGCTCTATGCGCCTTCTCAACATCATACTTTTTTTCTGGATGCTTACCTACCAAGCAACCAAAAGAATACTCCATTGGAAGTTTGGATGGAGGGCAAACCTTCAACCATTTTATCATTGTGGAGTGGCTTCAAATATTTGAAATTGAGATGGCCAAATCTCTCATGTCAAATATTGCTGGTATTGTTAGCATGAGACAATAAAGCTGTAGGAGGAGAAATAGGTAAGAAATGTGAGAATTCATAAGCTTTGGTAGAGTGATTTGCAATACCTTTCGCTACAAGCTGTCTAGTGGCTTTTTCTGTAATCTCAATTGTTTCTAAATCGAATGTAACTCTCTTGGGAGAGCCTATATGAGTCATCTAATAAAGAGACAACAGGTTAGCAGCAAGGGAAGGCACATATAAGACATTCTTGAACTCACCATGCTTCGCTCTGACTGAGCCCCTTCCTTCTGCTAGAATTTGGGAATAATCTCCCATGTGAATGTTAGGCCCCTTTGATAGTGAGAGGGTAGAGAAGGATTCTTTGGAACCAACCATGTGGTTGGAAGCTCCAGAATCTATTATGTATGCTGAGGATGGAGAGATAGTTTCTTTCAAAGCATGACACATTTCAGCTCCTAAAACCACCCGATTGTTTCCTCAGTGCTACTGCAAAAATTCGAACTGCTCCTCCTTCTACTGCTGCCACCGAAAACAACGGTCCACTAGCCTCAACTGCGAGCTACTTCACCTCCTCATTGTTGGGTAAAATTTGGAGTGTCGATATCTTAACTTTATATACTCTTCAACGTCGACCATATCCTTTAATTGAGGCCGACTTCATGGTAAGGAAGGTAAGATGTATTTTTATTATTTTATATTTTTAATCCAACACTCTTCAATAGTCAACCTTAGTGTGGTTTTAGGGTTTGTGCATACTCCAACATGTTCACCATAAGTCATCTTCAATGTTATAGGGTATGCTCCTCCTTTGTCCACAAATAACTTGTGTCACCACAAGCCTCAAGGGATTCATTATGGACCAAGGACCCTTAGCCAAGGGTATGCACTTGACCTCAAGATCAAGGCATGTGTGCCATGCAAATGTGTCCATTACATCGTCATCAAGGAACCCATCATCATAACATGTATGACCAAGCACCCCATCATCAAGGTGCCATAGGGCATGCAAGCAAGTGTCCAAGTGCTATCATGCCATCCTATGTGCGTGCCAAGTCTTCCTCATGCCCTAGGACCATTTCCAAGGGTTCTAAGACCTCGTATATTGGAATTTAAATGCCATTTAGATCTTCAAGCAGATAATTCTAATAATGTTTGTAGTAAATGGAGAATGAAGATACAAACTCAACAAAACAAACCACACAGGAAACGGATGAGTATTGCTCAGGAATTTACAGTATCATTCACACTAATAAAATCCGGTGTTAGAATAGTTTACATAGGAAAAGAATTCGTATCAATTAGGGATGGATTCGAATCTATCCACAGGATGTGACTGTATCTAACTGACCATCTAACTCATGGTGTTTCAATCAATATTGGAGTCCAATAAATCAACTCCCAGATGTCCAACAACTCGATCAATCAGTGACAGCTAGTTAACTCAGTCAAATTGAGTGTGGTAGGTGGGCAAAGGCGCCTACTCCACATGCAGCCATGCAAAGCTTGCGCTAGCTAACTGATTGTGAACTAACTGAAAGTAACTAGGGGCTAACTAAGACTAACTAGTACTAACTCCAACTAACTGAAGTAGGTTGGTGTCGGGACTCCTAGTGGCTCATAAAATGTAGGGATTGGTCTAGGAGGCGCCCAAACTGATGCATGCACATGCAGCAAGTGGCAGTTAACCTCTAGCAATGTTCCCCACACTCCAGTGACTGGTACATGTGGCCCCATTAGGCCAAGTGGACCCAATTGTACTAGTAGACCCAAATAATTAATTAAGGTTCCTAAGTAAGGCTAATTAATCTAATGGACATTTGACCAAGGGAGGATTAATAATCCTAACACCCCCCCTGAATCCTAACTTGGACAACTGTGGGCCCTGGTAACAAGACCATAGGTCACCCAAATACAATCTAAAAGATAGTGAAAAATGTTGCTTAATACAACCGAGGAAATAGGGGAAAACCTCATGGGAAAACCCCCCTCAAAATAAGCAGGAAATAGCAATCTGCAAGCTATCTTTAGAAGAAAGAAGCTTCCTCCTTGGAAAAATAACTTGAGCAAAAACACTGCTGCAAATTTGCAGCTCTATGCAGCAGCATGGTCCATTAGTGGAACTCTCAATGTACTTCTAAACTAATGACTCTGTTTGTCTCTTCTGGATGGTGAAGGTAGGGAATGATCAAGTTTCTGCTTTTGTGGGCCATGTAGTCGATCATTCGCCATCATCAAGTAGCACCGACTTGGAACTTTGCTACACCATACTGTAGAGAGCGAATCTATGAGAGATAGTGCAACATGCTCATTCTGATACTAGGACGATGTTCTTATGTCTTCTGGATCTCCAGCACCACTTTCAGCTGCATGAAGAAGATTTTGAGCCCATCTGGGTTTAGGCTTCTGATTAGGAATAGGTACTGGATCTCGAATCTCTTGAGATTCAGTCTCAATAACAGGATCATGCTGAATGTGATCTTCTTCATCTGAATTTGAAACCTGTAGCACATCATCATCATCAAAAATAGGTGGAGAAATAGTTATACCTTCCTGTGCTGCTGGAGGAGTATCATGCAACTGATCTTCTTCGAACTGGACAGTTCTTTCAATGAAGCATCTTCTGGTTGCAACCTCCATTAGTTTGTAAGCTTTTGCATCTTCTGCATATCCCAGCAGAATGCATTCGCTACTTTGGGCTTGGAAGGCCTTCCTCTTGTCAAGTGGTATTCTATCCCAAGCTTTGGAACCAAAAACTCTCAGATGAGAGACATTGGGCTTATACCCATGCAGTGCTTCGAATGTAGTGACCCCAACCATTGACTTGTGGGGTACCCTATTCTGCAAATACGAAGCACATTTTACTGCTTTAGCCCAAAGAGAAGGAGGTAGATGATTGGCATGGAGAAGGTATGTTGCCATCTCTTTCAGTTATTTGTTCTTCCTCTCAGCCACACCATTCTGCTGTGGTGTGTATGGAACTGAGTGTTCCATTTGAATCCCCTCTGATTCACAGAAACTCTGGAAATCTCCTTTGATGTACTCTCCTCCTTTATCAAATCTTATTGACTTGAACTTCTTATTGAAACTGTTTTGAACCATAGCCTTAAAAAATTTTAAAGTCTCAAAAACTTCTGATTTATGTTTCATGAAGTAGATCTAGTAGTACCTAGAACAATAATCAATAAAGGTGAGGAGGTACCTGCAACCTTTAGTGGAGTTTGTGGGCATAGATCCCGCTACATCACTCTGTATCAAATCAAGTATAGAGGCAGTTCTATGTGCCTTCCCAACATTATACTTCTTTTCTGGATGCTTACCTACCAAGCAACCAACACATACTCGATCGGAAGTTTGGATGGAGGGGAAACCTTCAACCATTTTATCATTGTGGAGTAGCTTCAAATATTTGAAATTGAGATGGCCAAATCTCTCATGCCAAATCTTGCTGGTATTGTTAGCATGAGACAATAACGCTGTAGGAGGAGAAACAGGTAAGAAATGTGAGAACTCATAAGCTTTGGTAGAGTGATTTGCAATACCTTTTGCGACAAGCTGTCCAGTGGCTTTTTCTATAATCTCATCTGTCTCTGAATCGAATGTAACTCTCTTGGGAGAGCCTGTATGAGTCATTTGATAAACAGACAACATGTTAGCAGCAAGGGAAGGCACATATAAGACATTCTTGAACTCACCATGTTTCGCTCTGACTGAGCCCCTTCCTTCTGCCGGAATTTGGGAATCATCTCCCATGCGAATGTTAGGCCCCTTTGATAGTGAGAGGGTAGAGAAGGATTCTTTGGAAGTAACCATGTGGTTGGAAGATCCAGAATCTATTATGTATGCCGAGGATGGAGAGATAGTTTCTTTCAAAGCATAAAACCTTTCAGTATCTTCTGTATGTGGTTCTTCATCAAGCTTTTTTGCTCTTGGGGAAGCAATGTTATGCTGCTTGAGAAGAGTTGTCATTTCATCAAGCTCCTTCCTCATACAATGATCTTAGAGCCGGAGGCCCCTTCAGAAGTTCGTTGATTCTGTTTAGGCTTCGAATGAGCTGCTTTTGGCTCCTTCTTTGATTTCCCCTTTGCTTGCACTTTGGAAGAGTCAGTAACTAGGAGAGCTTGATCTTTGGAGGTCTTGATGACTCCCATTCGCATCAACTTGTCTTGCTCCTTGATTAAGGACTCGGAAAAAGAATCTAATAAAGGAACCTTCCAATCAGGAAAGCTTTCCCGCTTGGAATGAAACATGGAAACAAATACAGTATACTCAGAGACTAGTTTGTTGAGTATGGAAAGGACATTCTGCTCATCCTTCCACTCTATTCTGCACTGTCTGCATTGAAGTACTAAAGACTTGAATTTAGTAAAGAATTGCTCAATAGTCTCGAAATTGCTGGGATGTAAAGATACCAACTCATTCTCTAGAATGTGTCCCCAAAGCTCATCTTGTTTGTTAAACAAGCTATCAAGCTTCTCCCAGGCTTCTCTAGGAGTCCTCAAGCCTTCTAGGTGGAAGAGGAGATCTATGGATATATAAGTACATAAGTACCCGAATGCTTCATCACAATGGTTCAGAAACTTATTCCTTTCAACTGGCTGATGAGGCTCAAGCTCCCATCCATGTATGATCATGTGGTAGCCATGCTTGCGCAAGGCCAACTGCATATCAATCCTCCAATCAAGATAATTGGAAGTTGTGAGGATCCGTGGTCCAAGAGTTTGAGAACTCATAATTGCTCCGAGTGAAAGACTGCAAATACTTCACACAAGCTACGTAGCACCTGTCAATTTCACTGCAATAACACACTAAAACATATGAACTGTTAGAACCATGCTTTTCCTCTTCACATGAACATATTTCCAAGGTCCGTCACGCCCTCTCCGCTGCTCTGAATAAATCCAGAGCTAGCAAATCATCATAAGGGACTTCTGTGGAAACCCAGCTGCTTCTGATGTTCGATGGGGAGAAACAAGCATGAAACCTGCCTAAGAAGGCTCTGATACCATATTAGAATTTGAATGCCATTTAAATCTTCAAGCAGATAGTTCTAATAATGTTTGCAGTAAATGGAGAATGAATATACAAACAGAACAAAACAAACAACACATGAAACGGATGAATGTTGCTCAGGAATTTACAGTATCATTCACACTAATAAAATCCGGTATTACAATCGTTTACATAGGAAAAGAATTCGAATCAATTAGGGATGGATTTGAATCTATCCACTGGATGTGACTGTATCTAACTGACCATCTAACTCATGGTTTCTCGATCAATATCGAAGTCCAATAAATCAACTCCGAGATGTCCAACAACTCAATCAATTAACTTGGTGCAACTGAGTGTGGTAGGTGGGCAAAGGCACCTACTCCACATGCAACCATGCATTAGCCATGCAAATCTTGCACTAGCTAACTGATTGTGAACTAACTAAAAGTAACTGGGGGCTAACTAAGACTAACTAGTACTAACACCAACTAACTGAACTAGGTTGGTGCCGGGACTCTCAGTGGCTCCTAAAATGTAGGGATTGGTCTAGGAGGCGCCCAAACTGATGCATGCACATGCAGTAAGTGGCAGTTAACCTCTAGCAGTGTTACCCACACTCCAGTGACTGGTACATGTGGCCCCATTAGGCCAAGTGGACCCAATTGTACTAGTGGACCCAAATAATTAATTAAGGTTCCTAAGTTAGGCTAATTAATCTAATAGACATTTGACCAAGGAATGATTAATAATCCTAACACCATCAACCTGTAAGTGACCCATATTACCTTCACCATTCCTCAAGGGTGCAAGGACCATCAAACCACAAAGTGTAGGTCCAAGGGCTTCTTCAAGAGCTTCTTCATCAAGTAAGAGGCTTCATGGGCTTCTTCAACCATCTTAACCACGCAAGGGGACCTCCAAGGATCAAGATCCATCATTGCATCACTTGTGGGGTTGCCTTACTTTCTCCTAGGGTACCATGACACCATCAAGCATGAATGACCACAGAATGGGTCATTATTTCTCTCCAACCCAGCTAGGGCTTCTCCATCATCTACAAGGGCTTCAACACAATCTCTTGGGTCTTCAGCATCGTCAACAAGGTGGTGGCTCCAAGATCCAACCTTGTGGGTACAGGGACCTTGTCAACTGGATACAAGGTGCTTCAAGGCACAACCCATCTCTGTGTGGGTTCCAAGGAACTGGATGTAAGGGTAGTGGGATCATCCATACCTGTGTACTGCAAGAGGGATTTGGTGGCATAAATGACAACCTGTAGGGCCACTCCAATTCCATGTTGGCATCAATGACAATTTTAATCAACAATCTCCCCCTTTGTCATTGATGACAACAACTCATGCTCCCCCTTCGAGCATGCTCCCCTTTTGTCTTCATCTCTCCCCCTTTGGCATCAATGGAAAAGGGTGTCCACATATCTATATCTGAAATATCTGATCACTGCCCATTGCTCCCATTGTCAACATGCACAATTCTAGGACCTGTCTGTATGCTTGGAGTAGCCATCCTTTTCCTTTGAATTCATCCTCCAACCTCATGAACTCAAGGTGTGCTTAGGTCTTTGAGAGACCTTAATCTTGGCTTGCCATATGGCAGCCATCATCCCTGCTCTAATCAACCTCTCCTATCTGTAACTGCTCGGTCTTCTTCATCCATACTTGCTTCTTGGCATTTGTCCTTTCAGAATTTGTTCCTTCATTTTCATTGGCTTTGCTTGATGAGCTGTATGAGAAACTTCTCATGAGTTGTTTCTGTGTACTCCAACAGTCTTAAGCTTTGTGCCTAAAGCCACTGCAACCATAACATCTCATCGTACAACAATATGCCGCAATGTGACCAACATGATTGCACGCCCAACATCTGACTGAGTTGTTGCAACTTCCAGCACTTCTTTGATCAACTTCATGTCTCCATACCTGAGAGTGTCCCTAACTGTAGGCCTTTCTTTAAATCTTCTTGCATTGGTCTTCTTCCAAGGTTCATTGGTTCTTTGTTGATGTGTATGAAGGACTCCTCCTTGGTTGACTTCTTTTACTTGCACATTCCTGGCCTTTGTGACCAAACTCAACTCCTCCATCTAGGCCAACTCCTAGCGGAGCCAAGGGGGGTGGACCCTAACAAAATAAGTCTAAGGTTGTTTCTAACTATGAAAGCAGGAAACACAATTTTTCTAAGAGTTTTCAAAAGGAATGAAATTACAAGTAAGATTTACTTTAACAACCCTTAGTTCAAATAGATGCACAATATTCAAGACACATTGCGGAATTAACTTATGCAAAAAATAACAAAATAGACTAGTGCCAAAATGAAAAGATTGCTTTGCAAATGTGGGTTATTAGTGTAGTCTTAATGAAAGTATTGCAGTGTTTCGATTGGTAAATTTTTAGATTATTAGATGAATAATTAAGGGAGTGGGTAAATTCTTGGTTAGTTTTATTAATGTGTTAATTATCTGGATTATTAGTAAGGAGGGGGATTCCTGATATACCACAAAGGTATAGGGAATATGTCCAGACTCACAAAGTGTGGTAGCACACGAGCAAATGTGGGTTGAATGGAGTCACGGAGGGATGTTCAACACTACACCAACAACAATGTTGCCTAACGGGGCCCCGCGACCGCTTTTCAGTAGTTCTCACTTCCTTTGTACAATTTCCCCACACGAAGCAAAACACAATGTTGTATTTTCGTTGTTTGGGAGATTGATTGAAAGAGAAACTAATTACTAGTCACCTAAATCCTTTTTCGATACAACCAATTGATCAGACAAAACTGCAGTGGAAGTAGAGCATACGAGGATGAAGGCCTTGGTGATTTTAAATATTTTTTAACCAAGTTTTATAATTAAAAGATGTAAATCCCAAGAACCTCTTTCCAGGTTCAGTACTCGGGCAAGCCCTTATCCATGAACCATACTCGAGAGAGCATTAGCAAGGGGGGTTATTTTAAACATAAGAGTGCAAAAAATGAAAGTTTTTTTATTACTACACTGCGCAAATCTTTTCCCTTTCGGTAATTCAGTATAGCGTAGTGGGTTAGTATTTATATTACTTTGCAATAAAATTGAAATATAAATTAAAATAGCGAAGTAATGAAACAAACTACACTAGCAGAGGAAAAACCATGAAAATGGACACCGACGCAAATCCCCCCACGGGGGATGGGGAGTGGACTCTAAGGAGCCTACTCAAAACTTTATTAATCCTTTTACAACATAGAAGGAATTTTCTTTGGTCCTTATATTTTGGATCCAAAGGCTTACAATTTATTGAAAAATTGACTTTTATGCAAGGGGGGTCTTCGTGTGTCTTCCTTTTGCTCAATTTTGTGAAAATTCGCCAAAGTTTCCTCCTCTTTTATTTTAAACTTGGAAAAAACAACGAGGAAAAGAATGTAGAAGACACCCAAAGACACTTTAAGAGTGTCTTGCGAAAATCTACAAAAAAAGTCTACAAAATTCTAAGTAAAACTAGCTGAAAATGATAGACTAAGTAAGGCAAGCTAGGAAGCTTGCCTTCTTAGGATCTTTGCTTGCCTCATTGATGAGATTGGCAAGCAAATCTCAAGCACTATATGCCAAATAAATGAAATGAAAGCCCTTTAATCCTCTTAACCAAGTATTTTTTAATTTCAACTTTGAACTTGCGAAAAGAGAGCTAGATCTAAAGATTTAAAGAAGAACTTTTAATTATTCAACGATATCTAGACTTAGGAATTTAAATCTCCTTTAGATACATCTTTGAAACGTAGATTTAAGCAAAGTAATCGTAACCACAGTAAACTTGAAATTTTTTTGGATCAAGAAGTGATAGAACCAAGTGGAGCAAGAAATAGAAAGGGGATGGTGGCGCCTTCTTTGGTGAGAACAAAGGGATGATGCTTCTTCTTCGAAGTTACTGAAGAAGAGGGAGAGCTCACTCGCTCATTAGATGCTCCAGCTTGGATTTCCTAAAACAAACACTCAATAATTGCAAAGAGGATTAAAAGCACCTATGTGAAATGATAAGAAGATAAGCAATATTATAGATCCATGAAAGCAATTGTTGATGTATTTGTAACTTCGGAATGTATTCACTTGTATATTTTATATTGTATTTCATTGTACCCCGACGGAGATGTTTGTTCCTCCGATCGAGAGAGTCGTTAATATAATAAAGTCATGTAAAGTCATTGAGGTTAACCCTTTGTTGTAACTCAGGGCAATAATCCCCACAATTGAGTCATATTAGGGTTATTAGACTCTCCTAGTGAGGTTGGCCCTGAAGAGTAAAAGTCAAGTGGAAAACAAGTATAAATAGAGAGTGAGACTCTATATTTGGAACACATACTCACTCAACAGTAGCGCATGAGTGAGAGGGGTAGCTCGCATAAGTGAGAGAGAACAGTTGTCGGAGATCATCTTTGTGTCTTTAGGTTTTACTTTTGTTATTGGTGCTCATTCTATCTCTAAGGAAGTTGCGGGGTTTTCTCCTTCATGGTTTCCCCGAGGAAAACTCTTTGTGTCTCTTGTCTCTTGTGATTATTGTTGTACATGTTATTCTCTCAGATAAGATCCTATAATAAAAGTCTAACATGGGATCAGAGCTAACCTGAGAAAAAGACACTGTGCAACTGCAGAAGCTAGGGCTTCTTACTTTTTGGGTCTCTCTCCATAGATTATCAACAAAAGGAGGCTAGGCTAACTCTCCATTGAAGGGCGCATCTTTCCATCAAAGCAGAATCTGATTTCGAGCATTTTCAGTTTTTGACCTGTCACTACTGCGGGAAATTAGGGTTTTTCACAGAAGTGGAATTTTTGAGTGAGCCCAGCATAGGGTTTCTCTCCTCCTCAAAACCAAAATTTAGAGACCAAGATCGAAGTTTTTGGTTGGGTAGAACTCCGAGAAAGTCAAACCCTAATTTGACCCTGGACCAGAAAATCAGCACTGCAAAAGATCAGCTCCAGATCTAGTTCGGGCATCTCAAATTGGTAAGATCTAAATCTTTTGTATTTCCATTTGAGGTTCTCATTAAAGATGTCTCATCACACCAAGCTTGATGAAAAGCTTGAAGGAGCTGATAACTTCTGAGCATGGAAGTATAGGATTTCACTTGTTCTTGAAGAGAATGAATTGGACACCTACATAAGTGGAGAGGTTCCAGTTCTAGAGGGAGATGAGGCTAAAGCCTTACACAAGAAGAACTTGGTCAAGGCCAAGAGGATTATTGTTGATTCTATCGAGGATCACTTTATACCACATGTGTCTTCCCTAAAGACACCTAAAGAGATGTTTGATTCCTTGTCCAAGCTATTTGAAGGGAAGAATATAAATCGAAAGATGAGTTTGAGAAATCAATTGAAGAATGTGAAGATCCAGAATGCAGAGACCATACAATCATACTTTACAAGAGTCTCTCAAATCAAAGAACAACTTGAAGCTGTGGAAGAAGAAGTAGAGAATGGAGAGATTGTGATGACTACCTTGAATGGTCTCCCTAGGTCATGGGACTCCTTCATTCAAGGGATTTGTGCTAGAAGAAAGTTAATCACCTTCAGTCGGTTGTGGGAGGAATGCTCACAAGAAGAAGCTCAAATTGTAGCACGAGAAGAAAAGATGGGAAATGAAGATCAAGTTCTCACAGCACACACCAAGAAAATCAAAAGGGACCACCATTATCTCAAAGGTAAGCATTCTCACCAGAATCAGAAGATCTAGCAGAGATCTATCTAAAATCAGATTCTATACATGTGATGAGAAAGGACACTTTGCCAATGATTGTCCTAGAAATAAAGGTGGCTCTCACAAGAAGAAGGACAACAAAAGAATACATCATGCTCACACTGCAGAGGATGATGAACCTCCCAGGAAGAGAGTCAATGAAGAAAGTGACGATTCCTCAAGCGATGAAGCTTATGTTTTGATTTCTGCCCTCACGGGAACTGTTACACATGGAAGTAATGATTGGTTTATAGATAGTGGGGCTTCCAAGCATATGACGGGATTCAAAGAATTCGTTGTGAAACTATCCAAACATGACTCACCCCACAAAGTGAAACTTGGGGATGACTACCAGTATCTCATAAAAGCTAGTGGTGAAGCTTCCTATAAGGTAGACTCTGGAAAATCTATGAAGATGAAGGATGTCTTGTTTGTACCGGGACTAAAGAAGAATCTCCTCTCCATATTTGCAATGGATGCAAAAGGTATGAGGGTTGCATCTGTAGATGGCCAAGTCCTTATGTGGCAAGAGGGAAAGACTATAGATGATGCAGAAGTGATTGTAGAGCAAGAGGGAGGCTTATACAAATTAAAGGGCCAACCAGAACAAGCTTTGGTCCATGACTCAGTAGAGCCAAGTGAACTTTGGCATAAAAAGCTTGCACATGTGCACTATAGGGAACTACCACTTGCAAGCAAAGTTGTTGAAGGTCTTCCAAAAATCCAAACAAAGCATGAAGGCGTTTGCAAAAGATGTGCAAAAGGAAAGAATACAAAGAAGACATTTCCAAGTGGCGAGAGCAAGGCAAAAGGAATCTTGGAAATTATTCACTTCGATGTAAGCGGTCCGATGTCATCCAGTTCATTAAGTGGGTATGTATATTATGTTTCTTTCATTGATGATTTTTCTAGGAAGACATGGGTATATTTCTTGAAAAGCAAGGATGAAGTATTCAGTAAGTTCAAGGACTTCAAAGCCTTGATCGAGAACCACATAGAGAAGAAAATCACGACCTTTCGATCAGACAATGGCAAAGAATTCACATCAGATGAAATCAAGGAATTATGTAGAGAGTCAAGGATTAAGAGGGAGTTGACCACTCCATATAATCCACAATAGAATGGGGTTGCAGAAAGGAAGAATAGAAGGATTTTTGGAAGCAGCAAGGGCAATGCTTCATGATCAAGATCTTCCTATGCATCTATGGGAAGAAGCTGCTAGGACAGCTGTGTATGTACAGAATCGTACTCCACATAGAGTACTTGAGAACAAGACACCAGAAGAAGTCTTCTCTGGCAAGAAATCAGAAGTCAGCTATCTCTGAATATTTGGTTGACCGGTGTACATACACATTCCAAGAGAAAAGAGGACAAAGTTAGATCCTTCAGGAAAGAAGGGTATATTTGTGGGATATAGTGAAAGCTCGAAGACTTACAGAATATATTTCCCAGGATTCAAGAAAATCGACATCAGCAGGGATGTGATATTTGACGAAGACTCAGCTTACAACAAATCCAGAAAGAGACCTATTGAAGACCTTCAAGCAACAGAAGTACCCAAGATCCGAGATACAACAATGAATGAAGAAACTCCAAAAGAAGATCAAGAAATGGAAGAACCTTAGGAACCTATAGATCCACTCCATGAGAAGACTTCTTACAAGAGCAAGTAAGCATGGGTACGAGAAGCTATCCAAGGTGCAGAGAGATATGGCGTTCCAGAAGAGATGCACAGAGAAAGGAAGAGAACTAGGTCCTACTCCAGTTATGTTGCCCTGTTGTGTGACATCATTGATAAAGAACCTTCCAACTATGAAGAAGCGGCAAAAAAGAAAAAATGGAAGGATGCTATGATCAAAGAGTACCAGTCGATTATGAAGAATGATGTATGGGATGTGGTCCCGAGACCAGAAGGAAAGTCTGTTGTGACTTCCAAATGGATCTACAAGATCAAGCATGTTGTAGATGTCAGCATAAAGAAATATAAAGCGAGATTTGTGGCATGTGGCTTCTCCCAAAAGGAAGGGATAGATTATGAAGAAACTTTTGCACCTGTAGCCACATACACTTCCATCAGATCAGTACTTGCTCTGGTTGCAGTGATGAAATCGAAGATACACCAAATGGATGTCAAGACCGCGTTCTTGAATGGTGTAGTGGAAAAGGAAGTGTATGTGGAGCAACCACTCGGATTTGAGACACATGATAGGGAGACTCACGTGTGCAAATTGAAGAAGGCCTTGTATGGTTTGAAACATGCACCCAGGACATGGTACGGCAGGATTGACAACTTCCTAACTAGCTTGGGCTTTACCAAGAGTAAAGTGGATTTCAACCTTTACTACAAGGTTGAGGAGGGGAACCTAATGATACTCCTACTGTATGTAGATGACCTGTTTGCGACAGGCGAGGACGGGTTGATTGTTGGCACAAAGAGGAAGCTCGCTGCCAAGTTCGAGATGAAGGACTTGGGTATGATGCACTACTTTCTAGGCATGGAGGTGTGGCAGAATGCGGATGGAATCTCCCTTAGAAAAGGGAAGTATAGAGTGGAGATCCTGAAGAGGTTCAAGATGTGGACTGCAAGGCCATGGCCACACCTATGGCATCGAACCTGAAGCCATTGAGTGATGCTTCATCAAAGTCAGTTGATGCCACGATGTATCGTCAGATGATTGGGTCCTTGATGTACTTGACGAATATGAGACTAGATATTTGCTTTGTTGTGAACACATTGAGACAGTTCCTGACGAATCTGAGACATGTTCACCTAATTGCTGCAAAGCATATTTTGAGCTACATGAAGGGTACAGTTGACTATGGGCTCAAGTACGAGGTGAATCAGAAGATTAACCTGGTGGGTTATGTGGATTCGAATTGGGCAGGAAGTGCCATAGATAGGAAGAGCACTTCGGGGTGTTGCTTCAATATGGGATCAAGTGTGATCTCTTGGTTTAGCAGGAAACAGTCCTGTGTGGCACTGAGTACAGCCGAAGCAGAGTATGTCCCAGCTTGTTCGACTAGTTGTGAGGCAGTGTGGCTGAGGAAGCTACTATCTTACCTGTTTGATCTCCAGTTGGATGCTACTTGTATATATTGCGACAACCAGAGCTGTGTGAAGTTGTCGGAGAACCTAGTGTTCCATGACAAGTCTAAGCATATCGAGATCAAGTATCCCTATATCAGGGATATGGTGCAAAGAGGAGTAGTGAAACTCCAGTATGTTGCGACGGACGAGCAGATAGCTGATGTGTTGACCAAGTCGTTAGCCAGAGTGAAGTTCGAGTACTTCAGAGAGAAGCTTGGTGTTCGTCAGATCGAGGTTTCCTCCAAGGGGAAGTAATGAGTATGTGAGCCTTTCTGACATGGTGGCAAGCTGGGCCTCACATGGTCAGATGTAAGTGCAAAGCCTTTCTCTCGGATGGTAGTAGGTGTGTCCTACCATGTTGGTGGATGTAAGTGCTGAACCTTTCTGACATGGTGGCAGGATGGGCCTCCCATGGTCAGATGTAAGTGCAGAGCCTTTCCTCGGATGGTAGTAGGTGTGTCCTACCATGCCGATGGATGTAAGTGTTGAGCCTTTCTGACATGGTGGCAGGCTGGGCCTCCCATGGCCAAATATAAGTGCAGAGCCTTTCCTCGGATGGTAGTAGGTGTTTCCTACCATGCCGGTGGATGTAAGTGTTGAGCCTTTCTGACATGGTGGCAGGCTGGGCCTCCCATGGCCAGATATAAGTGCAGAGCCTTTCCTCGGATGGTAGTAGGTGTTTCCTACCATGCCGGTGGATGTAAGTGCTGAGCCTTTCTGACATGGTGGCAGGCTAAGCCTCCCATGGTCAGATGTAAGTGTTGGGAGCCTTTCCCAGATGGTAGTAGATGTGTCCTACCATGCCGGAGGAGGTAAGTGCTGGAGCCTTTCCCGGATGGTAGTAGGTGTGTCCTACCATGCCGGTGAATGTAAGTGTTGAGCCTTTTCGACATGGTGGGAGGCTGGGCCTCCCATGGTCGGATATAAGCACTGAAGAATATGAAGACCTACATGGAGGCTAGGCCTACATCCAGCATGAAAAAGGGTTGGCTCTGTAGAACTTCCTATGACGAGTAGATTTGAGAGATAGCACCATTTGTTCGAGATAGTGACAGCAGTGATGATGACGATCCAACTTTGATGATTATCCAATGATGAAGACTTGTGCTAATGAACTGTGTCAAGAGAATACCTTGCTAGTTAAGAGGTAGTTGTTATCACCAACCTTGTAGTTTCCTATGTGAGATGGATCCAAAATGGACGGTAAAGGGACAAGCAACTAAGGAGGCGGAACCCAGATTGTCTCGACTCCCAAATGGATGGTTTTCACGCCAATAGAGGCAGTCTTCACTTTATGTTATCTTAGCCCAAAACAACAATGGGGGAGACCCAGATCTACTCCCGACAGGAGAGATCAGACCTAGACACCAAATCAGATCAAATGGACTTGAGGTACGTAAGGTGTAAGGTGATGGAAACTCTAGATCTATAGATGTTGTCACTAGGTGAACCAAGGCTTTGGATCAGGGTTTAGGAGATATGAGATTTGATCCAAGTTGGGACACATATGACCTATGAGGTAAATACTAGATCTGGGGTTAAGGTACTAGCAAGAGGTGAAGATATCCAATGCCTTGGGAAACATGACCAATGCAGAACAGGCGAGAACAGGATTCGGGCTATCTAGTACCAAGGGATAGACTCAAAGGAAGGTATGACGGTGTCAAGGCACTCGAGTCAACAAGAGAAGGTCAAAACGCAAGGGAAAAAGGCAAAAGAAGGGGTAGCGTTAGGGTTGGAGATCAGTGCCTTTCAGATCTAGGGCAATGGAGTCATTTTCTGCCCAGCATTGAAGAAGACCCACCTGGGTTTAGACCCGATCTACAAACCCAAAAAGTGGTTTTGCCAGAAAAGATCAAATTTCGAGAAAAGAGGGCAACATGGAAGGTAGCAATAGGGTTTGAAGATTAGTGTTTTTCATATCTAGGGCAACAGAGTCACTTCTAGCTCAGTGTTGAGGAAGACCCACTTAGGGAATGACCTGATCTACAAAACCCAGAAATGGTTTGCCGAGAGCTCAAGCGGATTGAACCATAATATTTTTTGGTTTTTTAATGTTTAGGGTTTTAAGATAAAAATGGAGATGCAGATGCCAATGGATTGAGGTTTGGAAGAGAAGCACTAACCTATAGATCTTACCTGAAAAACCTTGTAGATGCCTTGATAATGATGATCCCAGCTATCCCGATCAATTTGAGACGATTTGAGTGAGTTCTATGCCCAACATTTTGCCCCAAGAAGCCACTGCGCCCTCTCTCCTGCACAACAAATGTCAACCATATCAGATTTGCTGCATCATGAGAAAAAAACAAATGCTACAGAAAAATAGCAAGATGAAATCATAGATCGCATTGATACTAATGAAAGCCCCCTGATACAAAACGCATCCAAGCCAAGCGAGTTGAGGAAACCCTGCAAAAACGCCCAAGTTGAAGTCGCTCTCCTATAGAAAAGACAATGTTTCCCGAAAAAATATAAAGATCTCACATCATATACCAAAATGCTAGGAAGCAAAATATTTTCCAATCACCATCTAAGAACACCAGATGCAAAGGAGATCCAAAAATTTCCACAAGAAAAGTTTTTCTATTATCTAGATCCAAGAGCCAAAGACCCCTTACAAATGAGAAGCTCTCTCCTTTAAATAGAAATGAGAGAACCAAAATTTTAACCACTTTTCAAATGGGTGGCTAAAATTAAAAGATACAAATGTTCTAATCAACGGTTGAGATGAGCTCTGTTGCCGCCTAATTCACACTTTAAGGTGCAGAAAAGTCACAACCTGCAATGTGTGTCCTTGGGGGCAAGTGAGAGCTGGGGACCACTGTCACCTCAGTCCGCAACTCCTCCATTTAGGCAAGATCCCAACAGAGCCAAGGGGGGTAGTCCCTATGGAAAGACTATGTTCCAGGTTTATTAATTAATTAAGGATTAATTAAAGGGATCGTTTACAGAATGAGGCTAAGACCTTATATAAAACAAGACCGGTGCCTAGATAATGGAGTTAAAATAAGTTACCACTTTACAAGATTACAAAAAAAACAATTTAGAGATTTAAGCTATGATTGAACTTATGGCTTAAGTGTTTGACAATGAAATATATGAATAAACCAAATAATTATAGACAATAATGAAATAAAATAAATGTATGGGAAAATGAAACAAACTTGCGAAATAGCAGAAAATCGTTATGAATACAGATTACTAAACCAACAGTAAATTTAAAGTATGAAAAAGATTTAAGCAGTTAACATCCACCACATGCTCATTTACAGAATCGAAAGTAAATAAATGTGTTGAGAAATAAAGTGCTGGAAGTAAAAATTGTAGTATTGTATTGTAGTAAAAGAGTGCTTGAAATAAATGTGTTGTAGAACCGATTTTGAAATGCTTCTTGGTTTATTTTAGTTAATTTTATTAATGTTGTTCTTCTTGGATTAAGTTGTAGATCCGGTGGTGTGACTACCCCGATCTAGTTCTTCTCAAACCAAAAAGGGATTGCTGTTGCGCTCAACAGGTGGGAGCAAAGCCCACCCCTAGCTCACAGGTCAAACCCCAATGGCCCGGTGCTCACAAGGAGGACGTTGATGCGCCTAGAGACCCCCTTGGCCTACTACCCCTTGCAGCTTCCGAGTCACTGTTTTTAATCAATTCGAAAATCGCTAGATGGATGCCTATTAAACTAAGACTTTCCTTTCCCCTGGTCGTATCT
>LPNX010645835.1:69742-104573 GCA_001517045.1 Pseudotsuga menziesii
ACGTTTTGGGAGTTGCCGGTGCATTTTTCCCTTCACGTTTTTGTGATTTCATGTGTTTTTACCATGGCTGGGAAGAGCCATTCACGTTTTTGACAGTCTCAGCGACTACTGGTCTCACGCACTGGCTATTTGGGATGTTTTTCCCTGCTGTGAGTTGTGCTCACTGATAAGCTACATGATTGTGTGTTTTCCCCCATGTTGTGAGCCATTTTTGCTGTTACGTATGGGGCTGTGTAATTCGTTTTTACTGTTCAAGTTGTGTTAGTTAAATTGACTGCCTGAGTGCAATGGTTGGTCTTTGGACTGTGTGAGGAGTAAGGATTTCGGCTTGGTTGCTTGACAAACCTGGTGCTATAAACCACACAGACAAAACTAGAGGGCTGGCCTTCTTCTCCATCACCCCTGAATAGCACTGGAAGGGAATGCAGGGCCTGAGGGACTGTGTAGCAGAGAAGGGACTGATTCCTTGTGTTGGGTGTGGATGGGTGTCTTAGAGGTCAGGCTAGTTTTGGTGTAGGTGTTCTTGGCTCTGTAATGAGCTCACCAGCTTAGCAATTTGCCTTCTCCAGCTCCTTAATGGCCTGATAAACCCAACTGAGTGGGCTTGGTTGTGTGTTTTGGACATCCTTGGCTATGTGTAAGCCTGCTAGTTCCCTTATTCCTTGGAGAATCATGCCCAGCTCGGGGGTGGCAGCGTTGCTGAGAGATTAAGGAGCACGCTGGCCTATGGTTGGGTGGAACGTTGTAGCGACGTAGCTGGTTGCGGAGCAAAGCGTTCATAAGATAAGTGATCTTGTGTATTTTACCTCTGCAATTCCATATTTACTGTTAATTAAATGGGATGAACATGTTGAAATAATGAATGTGTGAATGCATGTTGTTTTCCACTGTGCAAGATGAATTAATTAGGCTGTGTATGATGAACAATTGAATTTGTGCATGATTATACTGTCATGCATTCTTCTCAGCATTCTGTTTTAGCATTTCAGCATTGTATTTTTATGCCTGGACATGGTCATGGGCTCTTAGACCGGTCTGATAGAGCTCTTAGTCGCGTCCTCTTTGCCGGTCGGAGGCACGGGGACGTGACAGTCATCACCTTACATTTATAAAATCCAAAGTATAGAAGCTCAATGGAAAAAATTAAAAATTGAAAATGCTTAGACCAGTCACATCCTTGGTGTGTGCACACTCCAAAATTCCAAACACACAAACAACTGATAAATTGATAGTAGCTAGGGGGGAAAATGAGAACAACTCGGGGGAAGCCAAACTATTCAATGAGATTACAGGGGAGAGCGGTTTTGTTTCGGGGGCTTATGCCCTCCTCGCGTTCCCTCCAAAACACAAAAGCGACGGTCAAACAGTCAACAGACTCGCGAATAAGTGACGAGTTCAGCGAGTAAATGATGAATGCTGCGAGTAAATGACGAGTTCGGCGAGTGGCAAGTTTACCCTGCGAGTATGTCATGAGTACTCGTCCCGGTGGTCGCTCGGCAAGACTTGGCAAGACTCACGAGTATTCAAAGAGTCTGACTACACTGGATTAAATGATAAAAATCTAACAGAAATCATAGAATACCCGATAGTCTAATATATTTCACAATAAGAAGTAACCTTACAAGAATCACTTCCTATTCTTATAGAAATGTAAATTTCCTTATAAAGACAAGTCATCCCAACAATTGCAAATATGAGAGAAAACTGATACAGGTTACCTCAATGATTTAACAAAAATAACATCAGCCAAACATTCATGGATCCCACATCGAAATTGCCTCCAAAGCCTTTTATTAACAATACTCAGGAAAATATTTCAATGTATGCAAGCAGAGGTTCAACCTTCCGATCTTTACAATAGCGAATTGCTTTCATTATATAGAAAATGCCAGCCCAGGGGGGCTGCATCTCAAGAGGGAGTTGAAGTCGAGTTCTAGAATGATTTGAGGGATTGAGAGGGGGTTAAGTGAAGTGATAACATGGAGGATGTGCCACCTCCCATGAGGTAGGCGACCTCCTCCACCTACCAAGACACATCACCCAAGCAAATTTTTCCCATCCAATTCACATGTGTAGATTTCCCTCACGCTACCCACAATCGTACGGAAGTGCGACATGAGCAAATGTGCAAGACTTAGGATAAAACACATTTGGATGCATGCTTTAATGTGATGTGTATCATAAGTGATGAGGTCACTCCTAATCACCCACTCGCTAGTCAAAAGCGTGGGCCATACTCCACCCTTGGATCACTCGCATGGACAAAGCGTGACTTTAAACCATGGATACAATAAGGTAATGAAACTTGTTTTGAAATGATGTCTCCTTCCATAAAGAATTCGCCCATATGGGACCACCATGCCACATCATCTATTAACCATTAAAATAATCACCTTTTTACTTATCAATATTTTGACTTACGCCAAAATTATGCACTTTTATCATTTAAGTGTCATTTTGATGCTCTACTAGCGAAAAATGACCATAAGTGACTTTCAGAGCACCCAGAGTGTATGAAAAGTGGGTCCCAGGGTAAAAACTATGCTCTGAGCATTAAAACGAGCATCCCCACGTCAAAAACGGACTCCAAACCTGATTATTATTACATTTTGAAGGTTTTCAATTAAACCAACGTTACCAGAATCGGACTGGCACCGAAAAAACCCGTCGGTTAACCCGGTTCCGGTGGGTTTCCGGTCCGAACTGGACCCTCGAACCGTTTTGGGCCGGTTCGATATCGAACCGGCCGGGTTGGTCCATGAACCGCCCGGTTCGGTATCGAACCGGTCCAAAACCAGTTTTCTCAAAAAACCGGCCGGACAGATTATTGCAGGGATGTAGTTTCTTGTGTTCAGCAATTTGATTTTTTTTTCATATTCCTATACCCAGCAGTTGTGTTAATGGTCTTAACTGTGTTGTTCATGCCAACTATCAGTTTTAATCCTAGACTTGCGTAAATTATAACAACTATATGATATGCATTTTACATGGCCCAAAATTATGATTGGAAGGTTTGATCTGCCTTTTTATTGTCCTAGTAATCTTTTCGAAGGGTCTGTTTTGTTGTTCTCATGCCCAGCTAGCTGTAACATAGGTGTAGTTTGTGTGCATTAATGCTCAAGGCACTATTACAGAGGTCTTTGTGTGTGTGAAGGTCAAGATATGCATTGCAGATCTATAAACTTGCCTCCAGTTTTGTATTTTGACAGCTTAATGATCTTTATTGGGCTTGGGCATAGCCAGCTGCCGTATTGATTTTACTCTTCATATTGATTGAAGGTATGGTTTGTTTCATTGTCTGTTTTCAAATACAAACACATATTTGATGGTCATCTGCACGCTAAAGAAGAGTCTAGACTCTATAAAAAGAGTCCTCTTTAAAAAGAGTTTTCCTGGACAACAAAAGCCAAGGAAGACATGCATACAGCTGTCAATTTTCAACTATGAATGTAGACGTGAAATCATATGCCAAAATTATACTTTTGGGTAATTAGATGTGGTCGATTTCTTCTCATCTCAGTGATCCTTTTTTTCTCTTGAATTTGGTACAAGGTTATCGTTTTCCTTATAATAACCAGTCGGTTTTCCCATATTGAGGATGAGGATGTAGATGATGGCTCAGAGTATGAGTCTGAGGCCTCTGATGAGTTTGATCCTGAGGATTCAAACGATTCTGATGATTAGATTGTTTAGTCTTTGACTCTAGTCTTTTGTATAGGCCATTTAGAGCCTTTTTGTTGATGTATTTTGATGCAGACATGGATTGCACTCGATGTTAAGTGCTATTTTGGTTCTATGAACTCTTATATGCTATATACATGAAAAACTTTGCATATTTTGTGTTTAATGGTTTGAACTCACATGGATGCACATGAATATTAAAAAAAAAAAATTGAATATTTTATGTATTTTTGGTGGACCAGTTTTTTACCCGGTTTTTTACCGGTTCCGGTTCTGAGGATCGACCGGTTCAGCTTTTGTAACTTTGAATTAAACCATTAAAAAATGGCTTAAAAAACGAAAAAAAAAAATATTTTTCTCGGAATCAGACTAAACTCTAAGGGGACCTAGCACATGTCCATACGACTCAATTCGAATGCCTAGCATGTTTATAAACACTAACACGGAGGCTCTAATAACCTCCTACGGCCTAACCACCAAGACGACTACCCCAACTTTGGAGGTGTGAGTGAAAAAATCAGAAATGATTAGTCGTTTGTTCAACAACCAATAATTACCGAGGGAAAAAACACTTTGGGCTAGTCAGCTTGATGCCCAAGTCTAGGAATTCGAGCCTTTTATAAAAATTGACCATGGTAGCACATTTTTTACAATTTCCCCAAGGGGGTATGAACATGTGTTACAAAAAAAAAATTAAACAAACTCCTAGAAAAGGCCTGGCGGACCTCTGAACTCTGAAGAATGAACCAGTATACTTGTTCCACTTTGTTAGCTCGCTTGAAAAATCCACAAGTGAACCATAAAATCCATGATCTAAGAGTCAGTCCTCAGCTTCTAAATCCACTTCAGCTGGGTGCCTCCTAGCTCCATGGCTTGGTCTCTTTCCTCTAGCAATGATACATCAACATTCTTTATTGCTGCGAGTTCCTTTGCCTCTACAAATTTCCCCATTGCTTCCTCATTTTCCAACTCAATACCACATAGAGCATTAATCAAAGTGTCATACTTGGAATCCAACTAGTCCAAAATCTAAAGGATCGCACTTCCATGAAGCCCTCTACTCTCGTTTGCCGCCTAATTCACACCTCAAGTCACATGGCATAAATCTTCAAGCCACTAGGTGCAAACTTGGGGGCAAGCTCGAGCCAAGTGTTGTCACCTGATACTCGATTCTTCCATCTAGGCCAACTCTTGATATTGGTCTCTTTTCCTCATTTTGCATACCCTTTCTATCCCTTCATTTTTCTGAAAGAAACTTGTGAAACTGTTGATTTGAACTATAAAGATTACGGGAGTCCCAAAGAGGAGTTTTCTTTAAACAGTTGTAATAACTGTAACAAAAAAGATCGGGAAGGTTGTGTTGAGCCTTATGCAATCCCCATCCGGGGATTGGTGTGGTGTGCTTAGTTAGTTTAGTTTAATTTTTCTTTTATAGTTTCGTTTGTTTTTCATTCGGAAGTAAAGGAATTATTAACCCCACGCTCTCCCGAGTATCCCGAAAGGGGGAAAGAGATTCGTGGTAGGACTAATTAGGAAACATGTTTCTTTTCGTTATTTCATCTTTGTTATTTCTTTAAGCTTTTAAAATTAAGTCAGTTGTGCTCTTTCAAGTATCCCAAAAGAGGAAAAGGGACTCTCAACCGTGAGTAGTCATTTAATTGTTGACTAAATTGTCATTGATGACAAAAGGAGTGTGCTAATGTGTTTTGGTGCTCCTTGAGAAGTCTCTGAGGGTTGAGTAAGTGTCAGTGTCAAAGGAGGCCTTTTGACTTTGTCCAAGCCCAAGTCTGAAGCCCTTGGAGCCCTTGGGACAATAGCAAAAGCCCTGAAGAGTGGTTAAGTAACCCCAAGTTGGTTCGATGATTCCCCAGTTGTGTCATTGATTCCTCTGTACCACAATCATGCCCTAACATGGAATAAGTAACAAAACATAGTCAAAATAATATTAAAAACAAAATTACATGTGTTAAAACCCTTCATCCTCAAAGTAATTTTTAAAAGTTAAAATAATTCTTAAAACTTTAATAATAGATGACATGTTTTAATGCAATATCAAATTTAAACATTACGAATACTTGTTTTTAAACCTTAAAAAGTGCATGAATATAATTAAAACAAAAAATACAATATATTTTAAAGAATTTTATTTTAAAAACATATTTATCACAATAAAACAAAAATTAAAAAAAAAAACCATAGATGGTGACCACGGATCCTATGAAGAACACGACATCCCTTCCTATATATATATATATATACATTCCTTGTTATAGAAAAAGCTATCTCATTATCGCAAGGTGCCATAGGCGAGGAGTAACATCATAAAGGACATTTGTCTGTTTTTTTTGGGATGAAAATAGAGAAACAAAAAATCTCAGGACACAATGAATCGAATTTTGTTGAAGATCATTGAAGCCTTGGATATAAGATAGCGATATCTCAGTTCAGCTCTGCATGAATTCCGGTGATTAAGCTTCAGAATTTTTCAAGTATCGAGTTACTGCAGCTACAAAGTCCATTCCTTAACAGAAACTACTGGAGTATAGTAATGTAACGGAACAGTGGCGTATTCTACAATAGTAAGATCATTTGAATGATGAAACATTCAAGAACATGCCATGCTATCTGTACAACACTGTTTTAGCTTAAGATTTCAGAACAGTTCTTAGCTCATTAGATACAAGTCTTTGTCTCTAAATCGACAGATTCGGAAAGCTATCGAGAACGAGCTATGGCGGGGGTTTTGTAACTGCGATTTGAAGTTTTTAATGAGTTATTGCAAGAACGATCAGCCGAGTCACATTTGAAGGAAGCCGTCTGTATTTTTTTGAAGATAGCCGCTGCCGATTGGAAATTTGACCAGACCGAGGGTTTATTTGTGGGAAGATCGCAGACAGACTGTCCACCGGAATCTCTTCTCCAAGCAAGATCTGATGGCAGATAGAGACTCGCCTTCGCTGGGTTAAGTTATTGTTTTGGACTGAGGTAAGAACAAATTCGTGGAGGTTTGACTAAGGTATTTTTTTTTAATGTTTTATGACTGAAATTTTTGGGTATAGAACAGCAGTAGCAGACCACCTGACTTCTCAACAGTGACTTATTTTATTCGGGGTTTAAATCAGTAATTGTTTGCACTGTTTGGTAGCCTGTGGACTGAAGTTTTAGTAACAACAACAGTCATATTTTAATAGCAGTAAACTGACATTTTCGTGGTGACTAAGGAAATTCCTTTTAGCAGTATACTGATATTTTATGGGGTACAATCCAATGTTGCACGACTCGGACTCGGCAAAGACTCGGCTGGCATGTGACTCGTCGACTCGGGAAAGACTCGGGAAGGACTCGAGACAAACTCGGAAAGACTCGACAAATAGAAAAAAACTTTAAATATAGTAAATTTTGGTAAATTATAATTCATCTATATATTATCCTTCAATTATATTTTAATTTTTATAATGCATCCTCATATATATATATATATATAATCCTTCAATTATATTTTAATTTTTATAATGCATTCTTATTATATACTTTACTTTTACTCAAATATAATATGCATTATATACAATCTTTAGGATTATATATATATATAATCCTAAAGATTGTATATAATGCAGATTATATTTGAGTAAAAGTAAAGTATATTATAACATATATAGATTTTAACCTATATTATATAATATTTTATAACCTCTAGGTATTTATCCTTTAACTAAAAAGACAAAACGGAGGGCAACAAAGACAAGAAGCCGCATAGTCGCCATCGATAAGAAGCCGCGTGACTACCAAAATGCAAATGAGTCATTTGAAATGACAATGCCGATAAGATGACACCCGTAAGGAAACCGACGCTCGTAAGGAAACCGTTGACAGGTCACCCGGTGGGAAACTGTGTGACTGCGATTGGATAAAGCCACCACTCATCCTGTCTCTTCAGCGGTGAAAGTCTGGAGAAATAAGGCGTTGCCAAATGTGGGCAAATTTCAAGAGCCGAAGTTAAACCCAAATTTCAAGAGCAAATTTGATTTTTTGGTAGAAGTTCAAGTATGTGCCGAGTCATGGGTGAGTTCGGTCGAGTAAGTGTCCAGTTTGGGCGAGTCTCCCAAGTTCTACGATTATTGCTGAGCTGGCGAGTTTGTGCATGAGTATGGGCCGGTTACTCGTTTTCGGGTTTGACTCGGGAAGACTCGCGAGTACCCGCGAGTCTTGGCCGAGTCATGCTTCACTGGTACAGACAGCAACAAATTGTTTGAGTTTTGGGGTGACTTTTGCAGACCTGTTTTGGTCTTTACACAGACCTTTACAGTTACATTTTTACAGTCTGAGTTTAAGTCTCAAATTCAAGCACACACAGGTACACAGTTTGGTCTTCATCTTGGACATACACAGTCCTGGTTTATGACAGAGAGAAAGACACCCTATTTTTAACAGTATACACAGCCTAAGAGATTTGTCACTGCTGTTCTGAGGTGCTAGAACAGTCTGAGTCATGGTTGATGAATTTCTGCAAGTTCAATGATAAGGTATGTATGTCTTGACAGTGATATGGAGTGATATGTCTTGAGTCCTGAGATATGCTTGATGATGCTCACACATTCTCAGTGATAAGTACAGTACAGTCCAAGTGATGATACACTCTTGTATTCTATGATGACAATGATGATAGTACTTACTGATTGATGATGATTCATACTTGATGATATTGACGCAAACTCCATGATGATGCATGTCTGATGATTGTGTATAGAGCAGTGTGTATGGCAGTGATAAGGCTGACTTGGAAGTAAACAAAGAGCAGAGGTTATCAGCAGCAGGAAGTTCAGTACACCGCCCAGGTCTATTGAAGGGACAAGCAAGTAACCAGCAGTTTTGATGAGTTGCTTGAACAGCAACTTTTATGTTTGATATGACAGTGATGACATGGGCAGAAAGATGATTTGACAGTGACTAGAGTGCAGAGATTATCATCAGCAGATTTTGGTGTATGACAGGTCCACAGGTTCGACAATCTTCTTCTTATCAGGGTGGCAGGACGAGGCAAGGAAAGGAGGTCGTAGCCTCCTTCCGGTGGGTGGAAACCGGAAAACTAGGGAGTGGTAGCTTCCTTCAGGTCACAGCCTGTAAATCAGGGGGTCGTAGCCTCCTTCCAGTTGAAGCTGGAAAATTGAAGTCTATATAATAAGGGAGTTGTTCCTTTCATCCAGTTATTTCTGGACAACTATTATTAAAAAGGCTTCCGTGGTTTTACCCCCAGAACTTGGGTTTCCATGTTAAAACTGTTGTGTACTATGCATCTTGCTGTCTTTATACATATTGATGATGTGTTGTGATTGGTGATCAGCAACCTGCTTTTGATTAAAGTTTTTAAATAGTACAAATATTGATTCACCCCCCTCTCGGTATTTCAACATTAATAAACATCTTTTTTTCAGCTTTAATAAAATTGAAAAAGGCTCCTTCCCCGTATGCTTTGTACCGTTGCAGCTTGTCTGATCAACTGGTTGTACCAGAAAGGGATACAAGTGACTAAAATAATAGGAAAATCCATATAAGCTTGTTCTTGAGAAATCGGGAGGTCACAAAGGGTGATTACCATAGAGACAGAGGGCTACTCCAAGCAGGATACGCCTCGCCCCATTGGGCAATTGGTAAGACACTTTAGAGCTCATTTCAAGATAGCTCGCCTTATTGTGCCAAACCAAAAATTGACCCACTCCCTAAATCACTCATTTAATAATCTAAAATTTATCAACCGAGACACTGCAATACTTTCACCGACACTACACTAGCAACCCCCATGGACAAGCACTCTTTTCATTGGCACTAGTTTACTTTATTTTCCTACATAAATCAATTTTGCAAGTCTCTTGAATGGTTTGTACATTTTCTAAATTGCTAAAGTAATCTATTTGCAGTGATTGGTGGGAAAAATTTTAATTCATTTCATCTTAACTACTAGAATAGTTGTTTTTACTTTCATAGATTAGACAACCATAAATCATTTTCATAGGGACCACCCCCCTTAGCTTCGTTGGGAGTTGGCCTAGACGAAGTAACCGAGTATCCGGTGACATCACTTGGATCGAGCTTGCCCCCAAGGTAGCACCCAGTGGCATGAAGATTTCTGCCGCGTAGCCCACGCTACTCCAAGTAGGTTATGCCTCGCCCCGTTGGACACTTGGTAAAGCCTCTTTAGCGCTCATTTCAAGAGAGCTTGCCTTATTCGGCCAAACCAAAAATTGACCCACTCCTTAAATCACTCATTTAATAATCTAAAATTTACCAACCGAGACAGTGCAATACTTTCACCGAGACTACACTAGCAACCCACATACACAAGCATTCTTTTCATTGGCACTGGTCTACTTTATTTTTATGCATAAATCAATTTTGCATAAGTCTTGAATGGTTTATAAATTTTCTAATTAGCTAAAGTAATCTATTTGCAGTGATTGGTGGGCAATATTTTAATTCATTTCATCTTAAATCCTAGAATAGTTGTTTTTACTTTCATAGATTAAACAACCCTAGATCATTTTCATAGGGACCACCCCCCTTGGCTTCGCTAGGAGTTGGCTGCCTAGACAGAGGAGTCGAGTATCAAGTGACATCACTTGGCTCAAGCTTGCCCCCAAGGTCGCACCCAATGGTTTAATGATTTCTGCCACGTGACCCGAGGTGAGAATTAGGAGGCCACATTCTCAATTCCACACGCTAGAAATTATTCAATATGCTAATACAAGTCTATATTTTATATGTACTTCGATTCCCTATTCCTAGAAAAGCTAGTCTCTAGAATGAGCTACCCAATTCTATGTCTACCTCAGCATTTGATCTTCTGCCTCTTTTCAACATGACTTTGTTCTTTATGGTGTCAACCTCCCTTGTCACCACTTCCAAGTCTCTGGCTTGGTATGAGGCAGAAATAACTTTGCATCCCTTGTTTTCCTCTTATGTTGAGATCGCCTTCCTACCCGCATCCAACCCCTAGGCAGTCTTCCTCTCCCCTTAACCTCCTGAGCTGACATCACATCTCTGTGCTCCATACGGATAGACAAAGATTTAAACATCTGAGAGATGATTCCCCTTGTCCACTAACATTCCAGGTGAATGCTTATCAACAAATCAACCAAATGCTCTTGCAATATGCTCAACCCCACTGCATTTAACTCGTCTTCAAGCATTTTCCAGCTTGTCAGCTTGTTGAGTAATGGTGTTCATGGGAGTGGTCCCGCAATGATAGATACAGTGCCCTTCATTCAGGTCAAATACTAGGACAAAGGCGTGTCAGGAGTGTCTGTACTAACTGAAACTGCCTGCATTACCTCCACATAACATTGATCCACTCCTCCTCCACTTGCACTCATAACCACTGCCCATGTGGTAGCTGCCACTGGTTTCTAGTTGATATTGATATTTAAATTAAATTAGAATAAATGCCATGATTTACCTAGCTTTATGTCTCACTTGATAATATCGATGTAATTGTAAATTTGAAAATTTTCAGATGTAGGACACAGTGTGCACATTCTCATGTTTCCAATGTTCTAGATAGTAGAATGATGAATCAGTAGACCATTATCACGTAAATGTAACTTGTTTTTCATTGATTGAATTGATTTATGATGTGATTTGATAATATATTATCCCTCATCTTGTAAAACTGTGAACATAATAGTAATTACAATGTTCGTTGTATTTTTTCGGTCTTCGAAACCAGGTGGTGGCCATTTCTTATTCTGAACCCGTATAGCCTGCATTTCTCATTCCAATCGTGTTTCTCATTCACACTATGATAGCTACAGTGCCCTTCATTCAGGTCAAATGCTAGGAGGAAGGCATTTCAGGTGTGTTTGTAGTTTGTACTACCAGAACCTGCCCACATTACCTCTGCCTAACATCGATCCACTCCTCCACTTGCACTCATAACTGCTGTCCAGGTGGCAGCCTCCACCGGTTTCTAGTGGATATTAATATTTAAATTAAATTAGATTAAATGCTATGAATTACCTAATTTTATGTTATCACTTGATACTATCACTATGTAGTTGTAAATTTGACATTTTCCAGATGTAAAACACAGTTTGCACATTCTCGTGTTTCCAATGTTCTAGATAGTAGAATCATGAATCTGTAGACTATTATCATGTGAATGTGACTTGTTTTACTTTGATTGAAATTATTATGATGTAATTTGATAATCTATAATCCCTTGTGTTGTCAAATTGTCAATTAATAGTAATTATAACGTGCATTGTATCTTTTCAGTCTTGGAAACGAATTTCTTATATGTTATTATGTATAATATACCTGGGAGGGTGGCCATTTCTTATCCTGAAATCCTCTGGCCTGCATTTCACAATCTATTCCTAATTCCCATTCCCATTTCTTGTAACATCGAGAGAGACTATGATTGCCAAAATCAACTACTCAGAGACACCGTAACACACAATACCTTTCTAAAATATACTCCTCCATGATGCCTATCATCTTCCTGCTAAACAAAATGTGTAAAAAAGTGATGAAACTTTTCCAGTCATTTATGAAGTATTGAGGTTGCACTCTTGTCATTGCATCCCAATATGCTGAGATGTTTGAAATTTTCCTATATGTTACGTTAGCAAATTTCGCAAAGCCATTCCTGCCAGCTATCTTTTCTTGTCTTCCATCTCATAATTTTGCAGAGTTGTAGTAGATCCCTGTTCTCCAAAATATCATCTGTTTCCATTTCTTGGCTACCTTTTCAAGTACTAATGTGGTATATGATTTCTTGCCTAGTTTTTCAAGTACTAATGTGGCATATGGTTTCCTGACACAATGAATATCTTTATGTCTATACTTCTATTATACAGATTGTCTTAGTTAAAAATTTTGTTGAGCTCTTAGAACAGATTTGTGTCGTCCATAATGAGGTTTCCAGTGCTAGCTGGATGGGAATATTTGACAGTGTTTTGCTCAAATCAAACAATACAGCAAATTTACAGAAAAAATAAATTTATATGGCCTCTTAAACCAGAAGGGCTCTTGTACTAAATCAATACACAAATTAGCAACTGAACTACTGCCTTGACCTGCATCTTTCTACTTGTGATTATGAACTGAAGAATATTGTACCATTTCTACATTTGACAGCTATATAAAAGTTGAAAATAAAATAACCTAAATTAGGAAACAGTAGTATAATAATTTCCGGGAAATTGAAAGACCTGCCCATGCTGCCAATACTGGTAAAACTGGAAGGAAGTCAACCACCCTCAGTTCAACCTGCACCTCATCCCTCTAACAAAAGTTCATCAAAAATCATCAGTAATTACTCTTCTTACCATATTTTCAACTGAAATTTATGGCTTGCATAAATCACTATTCCCTATAGTTCCAAAAACTTACCTTCAAAAGAATGTTCATTATAATGTCACATGTAAGTAGAACTGTACCAACAGTTTCCTCGGACATATCCTCAACTAATCTGGAAAAGTATTCCAATACCTGTACGTTTTCAAAGATGTTTTAAATACATACTAGTAGGATCCCAAACTAGAACCAAAAATCCCATGCTGCAATAGATCAACAAGCTTTGTTATGAATGCCAAATGAAAATATATCAGTTATTATGTTAGTCTGTAGCTAATGACACAGCTCCATAATTTCAGCTCTTATACATCAGTTTCAAGTCCAACTATTAATTCAAAAGACTTGCTTACCTGCCCTCAAAATTTTGACTTTTTCATTTTCCAGACAATCTCATCTGATTTCTAACAAATTTACACAAAACTCTTGTTAAAAATTTCAATATCAACTGTATTTTAGAGCCCTTTCCAGCTTATACTCCCTCACTCAAGAAAACCAAGAAATAACATTTAATGCACCAATGGGAAGACAAGAAGAAAGAGATGATGGGGATTTCACGTGGTTAGTCTAAGGTGTGTCTAACATGTATGGCATCTATGGACCATTAAATATTGTATTCAGTTTGCTAGTTCATCTTCGTTCATAATAAATCCATCCACATACTTCAGTCAATGCAACCTCACTCACATGCTGATCACAAAAATATTAAAGGAAAAGACGAAGATTAACTGACTTGTTACCCCTCATTTTGTATGAGGCCCACACTCGTAAGTTTCATCAGAATCTTTGTGACTTTCATCACATATGTCACAGGTTTGCAGGATGATACCTATGGAACATTGAATGGACTAGGGGCACATGCTTGGAGATGGTCATCACTTGATTGATTGGGTTCAATGGTTTGGTTGGAGGAGACTCACTTCTCCCATTTTTGGATTGATTGTCACGTTTGATGGCTCATCCATCTATTGTTCTCTCTTCATATTGCATTACTTCTATTGATGCATCAGCCTTCTAGTAGATGTTTAGATGAGAGGCTTGCTTGGGCTATGGAAAGCCCTACCTCACATCAACTTGGTCTATCTTGGCATTATAGTGCTATAGTTGGTATGTTTGCTTATAACTTGGTGAGAGAACTCCATTTATACCCGTAATTCTATAGTGATCTAGTCCTTGCTTTGCTAATGTGATTGTTGTTGGTGAGGTTTCACCTCACCTTTTAGTGGACCGGCCCTTGATTTGAGGCTTTGTAGCACATGTGATGAGGATTATCTTGTGCATTGACCAGTTAATTCATTGATCTACTACCTAGAACTTGGTTCATGCCTATAGCACCATGGGGTTTGAATTTGTCACCATTGGACGTGACACCCAAGCACTCTTGTTATTTTGGGCTTGCTTTGATATTCCAGGGACTTTGACTCCTAGATGGAATCCAACCAATAGACTCTCTTGTGCACACTTTATGCCCCTTGATGGGGCATTCCACATGAGGAAGCCACCCGTGCCACTTGGAGGAGGTTTTAGATGGTTTAAACCCTAGGAGAGGCAAGACGTCCCACTTTTGGAGGCTACATCGATGATTGCACACATATTCATGCATCTTTATGGGATGTACCACTTGGAGAGGCCACATCTCCCCCTTGGATCTTATTTTGGGATTTTCATACCTTCATGAGGGAGAAGTCCACCTTGGATGAGATGTGGCATAACCACCTTATTATTTTATGCATTGTTGCCTTGTCATGTGAGTTGGTTATGAGATGATGTTATTTTATGGATTTCCTTGGTGGAAAGCAAGGACCTAGAAGACTCCAAGTTATTTTATTGTTTCTTCTTGTAGAGAAAACCGGATCTTGAATCCACTATAACTATTTTATTGTAAAGGAAGTTGAGATCGACCTTATATAAAGAGTAGCCCTTCCTCATTTGTAGAAATGTTTGGAAAAATGGGGTAAACCCCTCTTTACTTGAAGATCATTGGAGGAGGTGGATTTGCATGTACTAGCAAGCATATGTGAGGCTCTCTTTCCACCTCTTGTCTCTTGGATATTTTGGGTTTTATGTTGAGTGGCTAATGTTGATATTGTTGTAATTGATATCTAGAAGACAATCTTTGCACATGAGAAGGGTTTAAGTGTGAAGTTGTAAACCCTCTTTCTCTCTATTAAATCTTGGATATTGGGGAAGATTTCTGCTATAAAGAAGGATTTGATGTGGCAGATATTAATGGCTCTTTTTATACTATGAGATTATTATTGAATATGTGACTTGTTGCTTAGGTCGTTCATTCATTTGAGAGTTATCTTTCTTGGTACTTTTCATTATTGTCTCATGTTATACGATCTTTCTTGTTACCGTTCAAACTAGCAAGTTAGACTTGCATCACCAATTTGGGTTTTATGCTAGTGAATGGAAATCATATAAGAAACTTGAACCCACTGTCACCTTAAGGTCAATCTCTCAACTTCATTGGGAATTAGCTACCCAGAGGAGAGCCCAAATTTAGGTGCCTTCCAACACACTCATAAAAATATCTCCAACAACCTTTGTGCCAAGATTAGTGCCTTTAATAGAGTCCAATAATGAAACTAGATCAATTGTCTATCAGCAAATACCGAATATAAATACTAATATTGTAACCATCTTTTGGTACAAGCCAATGTGGAGGAAACCAACCCAGGACGACTTAGGGTAAAAAAGGCAGTACAAAAATTTCAAGCCCGAAGAGGCCGAAATTTTAGGGCCGAACTTTTAGGGACGAGATTTTAAGGCCCAAAATTTCAGGACTGAGAATTTAGGGCCGAGTTTTTAGGGTCGAAATTTTAGGATGGCTCAAAATTTGAAAAATTTGTATTATTTTTGGGTTTCAGGATTTTGTGAATTTTTAGGGTTTTCTGATTTTTTTATTTAGGGTTTTTCTAATAAATAGCAAATTAAACGACACTAAACTAACTAACAAATAAGAAAGTTAAGTTTTAAATAAGGGGCAATAGAAGGGGGATATGATTTCATCTCAATCCCAAGCATAAAGGATCTATGGTCAACGTCCCTACATTAAATATCCCTCCAGGCTTGCTAATTAGGGATTCCTACAACGACCTCAAGAGTTCGTGGTAGGAGCCTAAGAAGAGCAAAAATAGAGATCCCGGGCCCAATAACAAGAAAAACTCCTTCAAGAGGATGTTTTTAACCATACAAGTTGACAAAGTATTGATAAGAAACTCGAGCTTGACAAGAAGAATGCACTAGCATAGCACCATTCAACCAAAGATAGAGATAGACTTACCAACAGTTAACAAAGAATGAACAAACATGAAGCATAGTTCATCCCTTGTGCATGAGTTCTTCCAATTATTCAATCATCAACAAGCATGTGCAAGAGAAACCCTAAAAAATGATTCCACTTTCACCTTTCAAGCCAAGAGAAGATACTCCAAGAGGTGCGCATCACATAAAGAGACCATATAACAAGAGAAAGAGAATAAACATAATTTGATCCCAAGTCTTGTGTTTTTCAAATGAAAGGTGAATGGATATTAATATCCATTTTAGCACAAAACTTAAATTTTATCAAGCCTAAACGTCAATTTGAAATTAAAACAAAAGAATATTAAAATACTCCAAAATAAGACAAACTTAGGGCATGTCACACACATGTTGGGGACTAAGCCTTAAAACCAACATAAAATGATGAAAAATACTAAAATAAGCAAGCCAAGGCCTCACTGTGATTGCAAGAGTGAGCCTAAGGAACACATTATGCCCTTACTAACCCCAGAATGATGAAATATGTCCCTCTACGCCCCCTTGCCTTAACTTGAGGCTTCATGAACATGATGACATTATAGGGTCGATTTGGACAGAGAGGGTCAAATCAGCTGCAAAGGGGCCCAACCATGGCCAATCACATAAGGAGAGCCCACACTTGACTTTTTTAGGCACTCCTCTACCAAATGACATGTTGGAACGTTGTGGAACTGCAAAAGTACATTGGCTCCAACTACAGGACACGTTCTCTTCTCGGGAGTGCATGAGAACCTCCTAGAATCCTCTGGGTAACTGTAGACCTGCAGACATATCTAACACACAAAGACATTAAATGCATCGGAGGCAAACCCTTCTGTCTTGCCTTGTCCAAAATGAAATGCAAATAACTGAACATGAAAGAACAACAAGTGCAATGCATGGGTAACAGTAATGTTGAACTGAAATGAGACTAACCTACCTACAATGATTATGATAACAAAGAAGGGTCAAGTGAAATCATACCTCCTGTGTAGCCATCTGAGCATATTATGATACCAAATTTTCTTACTTTGTCTTTACAGATTATCCAAGACAAAATCAAATCAATGACAAGTTGCGTACATACCAATATCTTCGTCAAGATGGAGAAGGAAGGCTAGATGAATGTGGGAACCTAGAAGCTCTGATAATTCTGCCATAGAGAAGGATTGCTTTGCAAGACTTGTTTATCCATATTTGCACCTGGTTGGAATATATACCGTCCCCATCACATATCTGCTATGTGAAAATTTTTTACATGAAATTGGTTGTTTGATTTTGAACTTGGGAGACCATTTGTAGAGATGAGCCTTAACAAATTTATGGAAAGCCTTGGTGTGCCAACTGTAATATGCCCCTGTACTTGTTTAAACATTCTTTTGGACATATAAGCATATTATTCATCTTCGTAATAATCATGTTAGTACCCCCAATAATCCTTAAAAAATTGAAATTATCAACCACACGATTCATACCTTCAAGTTTTAAGCAAAATGATAAACAACAAATATCATGGACATGGGAAGTAAATACGATACCTGTCCACATACTTGTATCGGTTTTGTTGAAATGTGGCACTGAGAACTTTACAGAACTGGATAAAAAGGGATACTCAATTTTTGCCATAGTTCCTCAGAAACACTGTTGGGAACAAATATCGGGGCCCATCATCAACTAAATAATTGCAAAAGAACTCTCTGCATAGCATACTTCACCGTTCCTGATGCTGGATAGGCACAACTGAGTTGAACCCAAGGAGATATTATCGAAGACGTGGAGTCCCAAATTTTCAATCCCTTTATCATATTGAGATATATTCATATGGAAATCATCAATATGAGTAAAAACTTAAAAGATCCACATCCTTAAGTGCTTCATCAAATACAACTACAAAAGGATTTGTCCAATCTCCATCATTCGCGCCACCATGATAAGGGAAAATCCTATCATCGTCAATTGGGACTTCAATATCCTTCCTCGTGGTGATTAAGACATATTGTCATTCAAATTTGTGTAATAATCTGGCTTGAGCTGATCCATACTAACTTTTTGTTCTTCTATGAACGGAAGGAAAAATTTATTAACTTCCTCTTCAAAATATGTGCAACTGAAGGGTTTGGAAACAATAATGCAAGGTCTTGAAGAATCATAAGGTGGTGGACACATAAACCTCCAATAATCATCGTCCTCAAGAATCCTGTCATTCTGCTCCAAGAGACCTGAGATGTCATAAGAAATTGTCATATGATGGCAAGGAGAACTCACCATTTCCTTTTGTTCTTCAATTTCTTCCACCGAGACTTCTTGGTCTTCATTTCTAGGATCACAATAATATTCATTTTCATGAGGACTTTCATCTTTGAATATTAGGCTTAAGATATCGTCGACCCGATCCTAAACAATGGCTTCTTCAAGCAAGCCTTCTGAGGCTTGATCTGCTTCAGGTTTTTTTTAACAAGATTGGCATATTCTTCTTTCTTGAATAAGTCTTTTGCATATTCAACATAGGGCATCCATTCCTCATGCTTCGTTGGGCACCAATGATTGCAAAATACCTATATCAACTCTGCTAAAGAAGATATTTTACCTTTTCCCAATTGTCAAAAACAATCAAGTCCCTCATCATCTAAATGCCTTCAAATACGCTTTCGTATCCTTTTGAACGATAAAGAAAGAAACAACTTGCATAAAATATTTGACAAAGTATAGGGGTTCATCGCCTTCATCACTAAATCCTACCAAAACACTTCTGGTGACTACTTCAAACCATTAGGCAAGTCGAGAGGAGCAAAATGTTCTTACAAAGCTTGTTTCTTAGCTTGGATGTGAGCTGCATACATATTGTTAGAGTTGAATGGGCTCTTTTCAAAATATCTCATCCATTTGTGAGACACCACATCCCCTAATGTTCATCTGTCATGTATATGTCACTATGGTCATGTGTAATTGTCATCAACATGAGAAATCATATGGTCAAAGTCAGTTATGAGTTATCTCCCTTTTCCTTAGCCCTGTTTTCCATCCTCACCAAACACTAGCACATCGTTTAAACTTTGTAAGCATGGCATGCACAAGAGACTTCCAGAAGGTTCAATGATCTTCCAAAGGCACAGGTATATCTTACTTATTATTATTGTTTTCACCATGATTATGAATAACATGATTTAAGTTGGAATTTGATATACACCATTGGAGCATTTCTTACTTTGGATGCATGCAGGATCATATTGATACAGTATCTCACCTCCAGTTTAAGTACTTTGACCTGGTCAACCCAGTTAACCAAGTCAAACACGGTTCCCAAGGTAGTGACTCAAAAACAAGATTGCTTGTATTTATTCCAGACATGCCCATGACCAATACTGCGGTTTCACTTTTGAGAGTTTGGCCCCAGATCTCATGATCAATGATTATTATCACTTTATTATTGGCCAAATGATCAAATTTTATTACAGATGGCAGTGATTTTGTTTCTCCTAGAGCATTGCAGTGTTCCAGGGGGTATGAGTAGTCACTTATAACATTATTCTATGTCTCCATATCATCTAGTATAGTCAGTTTGCCCCAGTTCTTAGCCTAGACAGAGTTATGATGATTTTATTCAGTTTCAGAGGATGTAACATTAGAAAATGAACTAAGGAAATCACTGAAAAAATCGATTTGGCCGATTGGGTCAAGGAAATGGCTTCAAAACTTATGAGATGATGTGTTTTGGCTTCCCAGACAATTCTTCAGCAGTTTCAGTCAATATTGGGTCCGGATTATTTTATTGTTGGCTCAGTCAATCAGGACGTCCCCCAAGGAGCGCCCCTCAACTTGGCTAAATGTTCTATTGTATGATCATATCTTATATTACGAGGTCGTAATGGGGCCTAGGGTGAATTAAGCCCCTAGTGACCCCCTTTCATGTATTATCATGTTACATCTTATGTTATATCGTGTTTTCCACCTTAGGAAGGCATCCTTGAGCAAAAGTGCGCCGCCTTTGAAGTGGTCAACTTGATCCATGTGTTGATCTTTGTATCTGTGATCTCCACCGTTGATGATGTCTTAATCTCAACCGTTGGATGATAGTTAGGTCAAATGTGGACACACTCTCAAACTATTTAAGATAGGTGCTCCCCCCATTGTAAACCATGAGCTCTAACATCGGAACTTCTAAATAAAAAGATTTTTCTGGGATTCAATACTTGTGTATCTATAGATGAATGAATGTGATGATGATTGAAATTGTTTCTCTCTTGCACTGAGTTCTTCTGGTATAACATCTTGTATCTTTTTGTACCCATTTCGACTTGCAGGTAAACGAGGCGAATTGGAGAGAGGCGCATTAGTGGGGGGACTCACCTTGACATCGTTCTTCGGTTTGGTTTTATCAGGGAGTGGTTACTTCTTTATGACTCGTCGTTTCCCTATCTTTTACTTCTTATTTTCAGATCCTGATCTATTTGTCATTACTTATTGGTTTTCCCTTCGTGTGGTAGGTAGAGAGGACGCTAGGGTCACTGGGCAAAGCATTTGCATCAAGATCTTCTCTAGATTTCTTATTTGATCTATGTGAAAGCAATCCTCGTCATCCATGAAGGTATCTACAGGTTCCAGGTAAGTTTCTCAGCTTATTTCTCTGTATTTAATTTTTTCATGCATTGTCGATCAACTATTTTACTGAAAAAACCCTTTTGTTATAAGTAGGAAAAATCACTGGATCGATTTGCACTAGCAATCAACAAATTCGGCAGTCTAGGTTTTGTTGGCCATCCTGAAAACCTCCTCTCCCTCCTAGGCGTCAGCTATAGACTACATCTTCCCATCTCCAAGCACTTATCCTTAGGGAGAAAAGCACCCCTTTCAGTCCGGCAACCAGTTTTCCCTTGTTTCTTTTTCGATTTTGCTTGGATTTTGTTGTACTATCAAATATCTAATCCAAGTGAGTGTGTTGAAGGCCATAATTCTCTGATTCAACCTCACCTTGGGGAATTTCCATTTTTCTGATTAAATCCCCACAGGGTCCCAGGCTGGATCCAGTGAAGAAACACACTGATCCTAGATTTGATTGTAATTCGATGAGTCACTGATCCATTTCGTTTGAGTAATATTTCTAACATCTTTAAACACATCTACTCAAGCATTCCTTAATTTGGGGCTTATCCCTTAAATCTAGGGTTTCTAGCTCTCACCTTATATATTCCCTGTTTGTTGGTTTGATTTGGTGATTAGCTATGGGTCTGTCCTTCTAGGATAGGTCTGGGTCTCTCCCTTTGTCACTTGGGCATTCAGTGGCATTAAGAGAAGGATATCCTAATTGGCGTGACAACCATCCATCTTTTGGGGGTTAGGGTATTCGTAGGTCACAACTTTGGTTACATGTCCCCTCTGCCATCCTATACAAGATTACTCTCACGGGGAAACTACAAGATATGTGATAACACTTACATAATTGTGTGTACTATTTCCATCGCATTGAAATGTTCAATTGATTGAATTTCATGATCATGCAATGTTGCAAATAATTTGATTGAATTTGACTTGTAAGGAAAGATCATATGCTATGACCTACAAGAGAAGAATGTAAAGTCATTTTGGTTATTCAGTATTCGAAGGAGAGCAGGATACTCTGAAGCAGGAAGCTTCTAGGAGCAGATCAGGTAGCGGGATCGCTTATGTGATAGAGGGAGCAACAAAAATAAATTCATTATTGAATCTACAAGAGCTATGATTTTGTGATCAATATTTTCCTACCACCTTATGGCAGAAGCCTCCAGCACTCCTGTTTATATTAAGAACATAAGCCCTCATGCTATCCTAGGAGAAAAGACTCTAGAAGAAGTTTTCACTAGTGAAAATCCAGATATTGGGCACTTCAAGATTTTTGGCAGTCCTGTCTACATTCATATACCAAAATAGAAGAGCACAAAGATGGAGTCGTCCGAAAAGAAAGGGACTTTTGTTGGTTATAGTGAATTCTCCAATGTCTAAAGAATCTATGTACCAAGACAAAGACACATTGACATCAGCAGAGATGTAACATTTCATGAAGAGGTTTCCTTCAAGCTCTTTAAAGTTTTCAGTGTGATTCAGATATGGAGGAGCATGAGACTCCCATGATTGAGGATCCGAATTTTGGTTCTCTTTGTTGCCACCTAAAACACACTTCACCGCAGAAAAGTTTCCCAGTCGCTAGGTGTGTTGTTGAGGAGTACCTATGAGTTTGGAACCCACTGTCACCTCGATTCCTAACTCCTTCGTTTAGACCCAACTCCTAAAGATCAAGGGGGGTAGTCCCTATTTCCTAAGCTAACAAAGGTTTTGTTTTTAGGAGTTAGAACTAAATTAAGCTTGTTTAAGTTCATGTTATCACATATATAGTAGTCAGGCTACCATATTCTATTTTTCAGATTCCAGTACACTTTTCAGCCAGCTCCCCTACACATGAGATGTTGAGATGAGCATCTATGATGGATCATTATTTGATTGATGGACTATAGTACTCTCCCATGCCATGACTGAGTCTCGGGACACTCAGATTTGAGGACTGATGTAGTCATTTAGCCATTTGCAGAGCAGTTAGTAGTGCCCAGAGTTGTATCAGTGTTTTCTCATTGGACAGATGTTGGTTCTGGTGGATTATTTGAATATTTATGACTTGGCTTATATTATCTTCTGTTATGGTTATCATTGCTCTTATAATCATTTTTGTCACATGTATTAGCATTAAGTGTCATGATCTAGCGGTCATATAGATATGTGGACTTGGATGTATTGATATTATGTATGTATGCCCCTACTCAGACCTGGAAGTTCTTGATTTATACTCATTGGTTTTACCCTCCTTAGGGAGAATAGAGGTAGTCATTCCCACCATACTTTGGCTTGCTAGTGTTGGTTTCATTATTCATTGTCTCCACCCATCCATTACCTTCCAGTTATGTTTCCGACCCGACCTACTACTTGACTTGTGGCATGGAGAACCTCTCCCCCCTAGAGCCTCTTTGTTGGACAAGCTTCCCTATTTATTTGTGTCTCAGCTCTGAGTTGCCTAGGTTATGTTGGCTAAACCTGAAACAAGTAGCGCTGCCATCAATATAATGTGTTTGGAAATGAAATGAACATCTTATGAAAAAGCCCATTCATGAAAAGTAGTGTTCTTACACATACATGAATACAAGACAAGCCTAATGAAATTGGCTTTGAAGTATAATGAAATGAATATCTTAAAACATTCATGAAAAGTAGTGTTTTTAAACATACATGAATGCATGAAGCCTTAAATAATAAAAATCCGTGTAATAAATGCATGGACCAAGGCTATGGAAAATCAAAGGCCCAAAAAGCAAAGGAAAAAGTGGATCTTATGTCCACTTTATTTTATTTTTATTTTTATTATTTTTTCATGAAGAGCCTTTTTAGGCTTATAAAGAGCAGGGCTCTTTCTTTTGTAAAGAATGGAAAAATTGGCTGGGAGGATTTTTCCCCAGAGTTGAATAAAGAAAAAGTCAAGTTGGGTTTTGTCGGACATATATTGGGCATCTCTGTCATGTTTTTTTTTTTCATAAGTTATAGACTAGACTTAGCATAGAAGGCTATAATCTAGCCCATTGGGCAATCATTTGCAATTGTCAACTTGATTGTCGACGTTATGTTTTTGAAGGTCAGTTATACTTCCATTCTCCTTGCCTTTGATTATGGAACGTACCAGCTTAGTCTCGCTTTTATGAACCGCAAGGCCTCCCTGAGTCCCCTTTTGACTCCATCCTCCCTTCCCTTCCTATCCATCAAGCACAATTTTTTTCCTTTTTGTTACCCATGTTTCTCTAAGGCAGCCTCTTCCGATCACCTTGCCCCTCAGCCGCACCTGCCTTAGCAATCCTAGCTTAGGGAAACCCCCCTAGAGCTGGAGAAGAGCCATCCTGAAGCGAGGAGAGAGGGGTGTGGTGACATTGGCCACTCGAGAGAGAGTTGTCACCGGGCCGGCACACCTGCATTTTGGACTTCAGCACTCGCGTGCCAGTTTCGGGCGACAACAGTTCCTAAAATTATATCTAAGGATTGTTGGCCTTATTTGTATTGATTTGGATTGTGAGCATTTGTCAAGGTGAATAAGCACCTATGAAAGTAGCTTATCCATTTGTGAGACACTACCATCCCCTGTGTTATTGCTTGTCCTGCATATGCTAGAGTGACTATCCCCTTTCCATATCCAAAGTGTCACAGTGTTGAGTGGGTAGTCACCCTTTGGCCTAGCCTTTAAATTTTAGCCCTCACCCTTCACTAGCAAATTGACTACAACTATGAAGTGAGTATGGTTTTGAAAGTCTCATATGAGTTATAATTAATAAATGAAACCCTATATATTTGGTTGATAAACTGCCAGTAAAGTGATTGCTACTTGTTATAATTGTTACTTGAATGATTTGTAGAGCATGTTTTAGCCTTTGAACACTTGCAGCGGATGGATGTTATCCTGAGTTATATTATTGACCATTTATAGATCATTATTTTTATCTGACTGTGCATATTGGATATTATTCTGGATCATGCAGAGATCTGTAGGGTGTATGAATATGCACCTTAGGTGGATTTGGACTCCCTGAGTCCAATGAGACAGCTTGTTTTTAGTTCTGGGCAGTTGCAGGGATGATTTGGCTCAGTGTACCATTCTGGTGCAATTTTACCATGCTGGATGCCCTGTCTAAGCAGGGAGATGATTTTCTAGGGCGTTGTATGAGGAGGGGGTGGTCCAG
Organism: Pseudotsuga menziesii; assembly: GCA_001517045.1. Taxonomy (NCBI): domain Eukaryota; kingdom Viridiplantae; phylum Streptophyta; class Pinopsida; order Pinales; family Pinaceae; genus Pseudotsuga; species Pseudotsuga menziesii. The sequence continues at coordinate 94,801 of LPNX010645835.1, forward strand.
CCACTTGATTTTACCATATTAACCCCCTCCAGAGAGCCTGGTGGGCTCAGTTGGATAACGCAGGCACCCTAGGAGGCAATTTTGGGCATATCACGTTTCCCGAGGCAGATAAAAAATAATTAAAATGGCTACTGAGGTAAGGAAATGGCATGGGATGAGCTTTGATGATGAGAGTGATCTCTTCCACTTCTTCTCCGGCAGTTGCAGCACTTGGATGGGCCCACATCCATTTTTCGGGCATATTTTATTATTTTCTGGAGCTTTTGGAGGCTTCCGATTTCCTCAAAGAGGCACTCTTTTGTAGTTAAAAAATTATATTGTTTTTATTGTGCCATGGGGACATCCTAGGGGAGTTAGTTAACACTCCTTGGACCCACCATGAGCTTCATTTATTTTTATTTAGTGGGATCCCCTCTCATAGGGTGATTTAGTCCATTTTTATATTATATTATTGTATTGATCCATGTACTTTATGTTGATCTCATCTCAACCATTGATTAGAACATTTGGATCTTTTAATCTTAGCCACCCATTTGAAAAGTGGTTATGATTTTGGCTCTCTCATTCCTATTTAAAGGAGAGAGCTTCTCATTTGTAAGGGGGTCTTTGGATCTTGTATCTGGATAATAGAAAAACTATTCTTGTGGAAATATTTGGATCTCCTTTGCATCTGGTGTTCTTAGATGGTGACCAGAAAATCTAATTCTTCCTAGCATTTGGGTATTTGTTGTGAGATCTATATATTTTTGGGAAACATTGTCTTGTCTACAGGAGGGCAACTTCAACTTGGGTGTTTTTGCAGGGGTTCCTCAACTCGCTTGGCTTGGATGCGTTTTGTATCAAGGGGTCTTCATTAGTATCAATGCGATCCATGATTTCATCTTGCTATTTTTCTGTAGCATTTGTTCTTTTCTCATGACGCAGCAAATCTGATATGGTTGACGTTTGTTGTTCAAGAGAGAGGGCACAGTGGCTTCCTTGGGCAACTCGTTGGGCATAGAAACTTCATCAAATCTTCTCAAATTGATCGGGACGGCATAGATCATCACTATCAAGGCATCTACAAGGTTTTCCAGGTAAGATCTACAGGTTAGAATTTCTTTTCTAGATCTCAATCCATTGGCACCTTCATTTTCATCTTCAAACCCTAAATAATAAAAATAATAAAAATATTATAGATCAAACCGCTTGATCTCGGGGCAAACCATTTCTGGGTTTTATAGATTGGGCCAGACCCTAAGTGGGTCTTCCTCAGTGTTGGGCTAAAAGTGACTCCATTGGCCCAAATCCCAAGGCACTGATTTTCAAACCCTAGCGCTTCCCTTCTTTTTGCCTCTTTCTCTTGTGACTTGACCTTTTCCTTGTGGCTCGGGTGCTTTGACAATGTCATACCTTCTTTCGATTCTATCCTGTGGTACTAGACAGCCCCAATCCTGCTCTTGCCCTCCCTACCTTGGTCACGTTTCCCAAGGCAACGGATATCTTCATCTTTTGCTAGTACCTTCATCCTGAATCTAGTAATGGGCTTATATGTCACTTGTGTGTTGAACTTGGATCAAATCTCACATCTCATAAACCCTGATCCAAGCCCTAGTTCACCTAGTGACATCATCCATAGATCTAGGGTTCCCTCCACATTACACCTTACGTACTTCAACTCCATTTTATTTGATCTGGTGTTTAGGTCTGATCTCTCCTGTTAGGAGTAGATCTGGGTCTCCCCCACTGTTGTCTTGGGCTAAGATAACATCAAGTGAAGATTGCCTTGATTGACGTGACAACCATCCATTTGGGATTCGAGGCAATCTTGGTTCCACCTCTTTAGTTGCTTGTCCCTCTACCGTCCATCCTAGATCCACCTCATAGAGGCACCTACAAGTTTGGTGATAATAGTTCAATGACAAGCTATGCCAGGCAAGTTCACACCACTCCATCCCTAGCCTCCATGGACTCCATCCATCCTTCAAAGTCAATCATTCCATTGGGCCAACTAGCCCTTGTAAGAATACTATCGAAGCTCCAAGTGTCCCTGAGCCATATCCACTCCTTCGAAAAGGAAACCAAGTCGCCACATGCCATCTATGACATGTATCCCTCCTCCACAAAGCACAACGATATTCATATCCTGTAAGGCATTCTCCGACCAAGTGAACCCTCCACGTAGCCATCATGCAACGCATCCACCATTCAAGCAAGAGATCTCCAATACCCTAGAAAAGAACACTGACCTAACAAACATCTAAGGCTTGGCCTCCTCTGAGCAAGCTATCACAAGTGTGCATATCCATCACAGACCATCTCTCATGCTACAATCCATCTCGAATGACCTAGGAGCTAAACATAAACCATGTACCCCAAATGTCATGAAGCACCCAAAACATGGTTTAAACAATTTTGGGATAATTTGGATGTCTGACAAAAAATAGGCCAAATTCACGGTCTCAAAATCTGTTGCAATCGAACCACAAGCAAATATCTCAACTTGGTGTTCAAAAATCAAATCACCTATCAATCAAACCGCTTTCTAAAAATAGAAATATCCCAAAATAGAACCTGCCCAAAATAGCAGGTCCTCTGATCTATGGAAATTTCTGAACCTCAATGTTTTAATGCAAGACAGTAATTTCACCTCTTCGACTAGAGGATTCCCAGATCTTAACTCTATGACTTTTCAGCCTTCGTGCTGTTATCAAACATAGAACAACACAACATCGAAAAGTGAACAATATTTCAATCCTTAACAACCCAATATTCTAGGGAATCCAAGGAACAAGATAAGTGTTGCCGCCTAATTCGCACCTCGACTCACATAGCAAAAATATTCAAGCCACCAGGTGCGGCCTTGGGGGCAAGCAAGAGTCAAGTGTTGTCACTTTCTCTTGACTCCTCCGTCTAGGCTCTCTCCTAGCGAAGCCAAGGGGGTGGTCCCTATTAAAATAATCTAAGGTTGATAATCTATGAAAGGAAAACAATTAATCTAGAAGCTAAGGTGATGTAAATCCCAAAACATAGATCTCTGCAAATCGCTTATATCAACACCATGTAAATTAAACATTCCATTTAACACATAAATTAACTTAAATATCGAAAAATCAATAAATGATGCAAAATAGACCAGTGCTAATGGAGTGCTTGCGTGTAAGGGAGTCGCTGGTGATGTCTCTAGAAGTATTGCAATTGTCTTGGTTGGTCAGTTTTAAAATTATTAAATAAGTGAATTAGGGAGTGGGTTAATTATTGATCAGTTTTATTAAAATGGTAATGATTTGATTATTAAGGGAAGAGGGTATTCCAAATATACCCGAGGGATACGAAGAATATGTCTGGATTTACTTGGAAGTGGTTCTCACAGTGGCATGTGGGGTAGATGGAGTCGTGGGGTTGTGTTCAACACTACACCAACAAGGATTTAGCCTAACGAGGCCCCACGGTCACTTTCTAGTTGTTCCCGCTTCACTTGAAGAATTTGCCCACAACTTCGTAATAACGAATGAGTGTCAGATTTTCACTTTAGGGAGAAAATGGAGTATGAAACTAATTACTAGTCACTCTAATCCCTTTCTGATTGTCCCAGTGTTCAATCCAAAGGCCTGCAGTGTTCACAAGAGCATATGAGGACTAAAGCCTTGTCAATTTTAAGGGTTTAAAACTAAATGTGAGTTGTTTAAAAATCTCAATACTGATAATATCATTTCCGAGAACACAGTCAGATTTGTAAATTTTAAAGGAAATAAAATAAATACCGAAAAGAAAATTAACTAATCTAAAAAAAATACATGGATCCCACCTGGGAGGATGGGGTGCAGGAACTTGGTTGCCCACCTGCTTCTCTTTTTATTAATGATAAATACAATGAAGATCACTTGTGATCCTCTATAAATTAGGAACAACAAGTTTACAAGTTTTTAGAAGCTTTAAATGATTGATGAAAGGTACATAAGAAAAAGGAAGTCTCGGATGGCTTGAAACTTCAAAAATTTGGGAGCATACCTATTCATCAAATTGCAGAAATCAGTGAACAAAAGTGACACTAAGATGCCGAATAATATTTTAAAAGCATAAAAATTTCCACTAGCTTTAAGTAGCGAAAGATAGACTTTTTACTAGATTTTAAATCTAGATGCAAAAGATAGATCTATAATAAAAGATTTGAACTTCAAATGCTTAGATCTTATCTTTTAAAAGGACTTATACTAGACAAGTATTCCTAAAATCTAATTTGGAACTTCCAAAATACTTCGCAACAAGTACAAATAGAGTAACCAAGAAATAGTATGAATAAATAGAAAAGGTAGTAAGAAAGCCCAAATTCCAAAAACTTGGGCAATGGACTCCTCAAGTGGAGAGCGGAGAGATTAAGATCTTTTTCAAAGAAACATAAAAGTGTGATGGAATCAAACTTGAACCAACATTCATTTATGCAAGATATCCCTGCACAACTTGAACAATAACTACACCAAAGCGTTATATCCAAACGTACCTATGCAAAAGATTAGAAAGCACGCATACAAACAAGTAAAACATACAATTCTAATATCTCCACATAAATAACTCAGAGGAACAAATAAGAAACTACTTATTTATCCTCTCCTACTGATTACCATTAATCCTTCAAAGACCAATTATAACATCAAAGGATGTAGCAAGAAGTCAATACAGTTTTACCTCATAAAACACAAAAAATCACCACACACTGATGCCCGACACAAGTATGCCTCCAAAGACTTTTATTTCATTCAATACTTTAACAATCAATACAAAGAATACACGAGCAGAGATTTCACACTTCTCATGCTAAAACATGGAATGAGTGCCTACTTATATAGATAGAGCCACTACCCAGAGGGGGCACACTTGCTCAAAGAGGCGTCAAGCTCAACTGAGGTGTCTGTCGGTTGGAATGAGGTTGGAACAGGAGATGTATGGTGGCAACATCACTTGATGGAAGTGGCAACTACCAAAACCCAAAACTTTTTCCAAATCCAAAAGCTTTTCCTTCAAGGTTGCGCCCCCACTTTGAGAGATGCGCCCCTCTCTTCATGAGGAGACTTCCAAAGCTTGGCTAACTTGGAAATAACAATGTTTGACATTCCAAAAATCACCCGGGTACCTACCACTTTATTTTTCCAAGTCACATAAACTGATTTCGACAAGTTTATTTATTTTATGAGTTACCGAATTTTTCATTTTATCCAATTTTTTGCTCTTTTTTGGGTTTCTCAAGTAATAATTAATTTTAGAGATAAATAATTACTCGAAAACTTAGGAAAGTGTATTTAGGGGTTAAGTGGATGCTCTAGGTTAGAAAATGAGAACCCCCATGGAAAAAACAACCTCCTAGCCCCATTTTTAAGACTTTGAGAACTTTTACATTTAACTTATTAAAAATAAGCCTGTAAAAACGGAAAAAAATATATATATATATTTTTTCCCGGAAATTAAAAAAAAAAATACGGTGCATGTTCATAATGACCCAAAATAATGATTAGCATGGTAATATACATTGACACTTAGGTTTTAATAACCTCCCAAGGCCTAACCACCAAGACAATTATTCTAGCTTTGAAGGCTTGAGTGAAAAAACTCAAAAATTATAAATCGTTGAAAAAAAGATAGATAATTAACAAGTTAAAAACACCCTGGAATAATGTATTGATGACTAAGTCCTAGGAAGCCACACTTTTTACATAAATTCATCATGCTAAGTCAGTTATTACAATTCCCAATGGGCTGTGATACCGGACACGTCCATATAGGGCAGCGTGTCTCGTCTCCGCGTGTCCGACACGGACACGCTGACAAAGCGTGTTAGACACGTCTCTCCAGCATGTCTTGATTTCGAACATGCGTGTCCCACGCCTGTCATGATGTGTCCTGAAAACATGACACATTTTTTGCAAAAGGGACGCCCAAGACCACTTTAAAACCGAATTTTGACTTATCTTTTGTCATTTGCAATCATGGAGAGCTCTAAGAATTGTTTTTTGTGCAGGTGAAGAAGATTTGAATGCTTTGTAAATGTGTAATACTAATTACTAATGTTAAATGTGCATTGATTTTGATTTCTATTGAATATTTGTAAAAACTTGGATCTATGTCTATATTTTTAATATATATCATTTTTAAAATATATATATATATATAATGTGTCCTACGTCTCTTGATTCTAGGGATCACCATGACCGTGTCGGACACCCGAATCCTCGTGTCCTTCGTGTCTGGTGTCCTCGTGTTAGGTGACTTAGCCTATGGGGTATAAGCATTTTTTTAAAAATAAAAAAGATGCCTAGGAAGGCCTACAAGGATTTCTGAACTCGAAAGATGAACAAGTAATTGTTCATCTTTGGCAGCTCACTTAAAAGTCCAACTTAGTTGGTAACAATAAGTTTCAATAGTCATGCATAAAGCAGATCTAAAAACTCAATTTTACAGTAGTTATAATAGCAGTAAAACAACCCTTAACTTCTTGAATTATGACATTAAATCACTTAACTTCTTCAATTATGATACTAAATCACTTAACAAATTTGCCCTTTACTAGTCTTATGTGAAAAGTTAAGATTTATCAAGTACAATAAAAAAAACTCAATCAAAATCCAAAAAGGATGTTAAATCGCTTAACAAATTTGCCCTTTACTTATGCCAAATCAGCATGACATACATAGCTCTAGTTAACAATTCATGAAGAAAATAGATGGCTGTGTTGCCGCCTAATACACACTTTAAGACACAGGAAAGTCTCCAACCCGCTGTGTGTGTCCTTGGGGGCAAGTTAGAGCTGGGGACCACTGTCACCACAGTCCACAACTCCTCCGTTTAGGCTAGATCCCAACAGAGCCAAGGGGGGTAGTCCCTACAGAAAGACTAAGTTCCAGTTTTATTAATTAATTACAGGTTAATTAAAGGGATCTTTTACTAAGACTACAAAATCAATAGACCAGTGCCTAGATTAAATGGAGTCAATAAAAATTACGAGTTACTAACTTACAAAAGAATTAAAGATAATTATCCACAGTCTAACAAATGAGATGAATAAATGAACAAATGATACAATAATGAATCAAGATATCTCGACAATGTACAGTTGATCTAAATTTACAAGATAAGCAAATCAAGTGAAATAGTCACAGTTTAAACAACAGTTAAGCATTCACCACATGAACAATCGCAGAACTGAAAAGTAAATGAACTTGAAAAGTAAAGTATTGGGGTGCTTGCGGTAAAATGAAAATGAAAGTGCTTGTAGTATTGTATTGTAGTAGAACCTTGAACAGCAAGGCAAAACAGTAGTGACCAATGTTTGTAGGACGTTTTGCAGTGTCTCTTGGTAAATTTTAATAAATTTTATTAAAGTTGGAATCTTTGATTATGTTCTAGAACCGGTGGTGTGACTACCCCGATCTAGTTCTTCTCAAACCGAAGAAAGATTGCTGTTGCGCTCAACAGGTGGGAGCAAAGCCCACCCCTAGCTCACAGGTCAATCCCCAATGGCCCGGTGCTCACAAGGAGGACGTCAAAGCGCCTAGAGACTGTCCCCAGCCTGCTACCCCTTGCAGCTTCCGAGTCACCGTTTTTAATCAGCTTAAAAAGTCTCTAGATGGATGCCTATTAGACTACGACTTCCTTTTCCCCTGGTCGTATCTCGGAGTACCCCGGAGGGTGATAACCGAGTAGAGGAGCAGGAAATAAAGAAGCTTGGTTGGTTAATTTTATGGGTTTATTTTAAAACTTGGGTGATTAAGATGCAAAGTAAATTTTAAGATATCAACAAGATCACCAAGCGATGTCCCTTATGGGAGGTGCGGGTATTTGATCTTGGACTGAAAGTAAAGTGTTTGAAATTGTAGTAAAATGTTGTTCTAATTACCTAAGCCCCCACTTACCCTGTTTTTCATATCCAACTTGAATTCCCTAAAGGGAGATGACAAGTGGATAGAGGATACACAGGTTGGTTGGGTTGTATGATTACTTCCTCTTTCTAAACAGTGAATAAAAGAACTGCAACTTAACTAGAACAATGCTTAACCTCACAGCAATCTCTGTGACAGAGATGGTGGTCTGTCACAGAGATAGGTAGGTGGAAAGGAAACTAATTAAACTAACCTCACAACAATCTCTGTTACAGAGATGGTGGTCTGTCACAGAGATAGGTAGGTGGAAAGGAAACTAATTAAACTAACCTCACAACAATCTCTGTTACAGAGATGATGGTCTGCAACAGAGATAAGTGGGTGAACAAATAAAACAGTGAACAGAAATAAATAGTACACTAACCTCACTTCAATCTTTATGACAGAGATGGTGGTCTGTCACAAAGATAGGTGGGTAAAAGAAATAGAACTATTACAGAATACAAATGCTTTACAAAGCTTCAGAAAATACCCCAAGAGACTCTCTTTGGGGCTTACAATAACAGAAAAGTTGAGAGTTTGGATCCCCCTTGAACTAGTTGAGGGTTGAGATATTTCTGTGCCCTTTTTGGACAGCAAATCCCCTTTAAACCTGCACTACCTGTCAAAAACCAGCGAACTATTTTCGCTGCAAATCACATGAAATAAATAAAAATCTACTATTACAATATTAGTACAAAAATTACAATTTTTACATAAAAAACTGAGCGAAAGTATGACAGAAATATGAATAATATTTGTCAAAGAGGTATGCAATAAGTTAATCCCAAAGGAACTTGCATTCGGCTCGAGCGATTGGGTAAACCAATTCAGACCGACTTCATTCGCCGCAGATGCGGATCAATTGATACCACAAGTATTTGAGACAGAGCTATTTTTGCATAGAGCTCACAGACTGACTGGAAACTGAGTTTCCAGCCACCTAAATAATATTAAAACGGTAAATTTAAAGCCTTTAACTAATATATAACATATGGGGACCCTAAAACAAGGGTTATATTCACCATACAGTGAATAAAACCCAGTTTCAGAACACAAAAACAGATATGGCCGAATTGAAATTCTGAAAAAACAGAGATGTTTAGAGGGCTGAAAACTCAGTTTTCAGCCACCTAAATAATGTTAGAACAGCAGAAAAATAAGTCTATACTAATATACCAAGGATTGGGGCTTTGAAACCAAGGTTTTTATCACTATACAGTGATAAAAACTGAGTTTTAAAACCCTTTTTCCAGAATGTGCAAAAATAAAAATCTGGATTTTTAAACAAATGAAAGGGTGTTCATTTGCTCTGGATCCCTGCAAATAGATCTATAATAGCTGCACAATGCAAGTTTAGAGGTGAGCACAAAAAAAAGAGCCTACAAAATACTTTGTAAGATCCTATCAAGCTACTCACAAATGAAAGCAGAAAAACTTCTACTTGCAAATCTCTCCACAAAATACTTTGTGGAGAGCTATCTAAACTAATACAAATGTAGCTAAAACAAATACTAAACAGGTTACCTCACAAAGAAAATGGCATGTAGACAAGACACCAAAGCTTCCTCCAAAGATTCACTTGTATTATGGCCCAGCTAGGGCAAGAGCATTACAATGGCAAGAAGAAAATGAGAGAAGAGTGAGTAGATATTCCGGCAACATAACAATAGCATGAGAGAGCATTCCAAATGAGGGAGTGAGGCCCTCATTTTATAGTTGAGGAAGACCCCCAACCCCTTGAAGATCAATGGCCAAGATTAGATCTCCACCACTAGATCTAGGTTTTGACTTTTATTTCTCTCAACCATTCTCCACCCTTAGATTATTTTTTAATCAATGGCTAAGGAGCTTGATCCATGCCTTAGCCATTCCTCACCTTTA
>LPNX010645835.1:105386-170300 GCA_001517045.1 Pseudotsuga menziesii
ATCACATCAAAACTTAGTTAATTAATCACCAAGGGGTGAAATTAATTAACTAGAAAAAATAAAAAATATAACGAAACTCCGCAAGACACTATACAAATGTCTAGCATGGTCATGAATAACATTTTGAAACCTTAGCCACCCCATGGACTTGACTGTTAGAACGCCCTTCACCACTTTGGAGGATTTTGAGTGAAAAACCAAACCAATTAAAATCGTTTACGCAACAAGATTAATTGGAAAGGGAAAAAACACTCGATGATGGGACTTCCCTAACAACCAGTTCCATGGTGTGGCATCCATATCATATGACCCATACTAGCACATAAAATTACATTAATTTTCCCACGCAGGGGAGCGGACATTTCATTTTACAAAGGGGCAATAGCCCTGCAGAAGAGAAAAATCCTCAGATTTTCTAAGGTACAATAATGTACATCCTAATGTACATGGAGTTGCCACCTAGTCGAAATAGGTGGGCAACAGGCTGAAATTCAACTCTTCAATTTACACAAGTTGTGGACAGCTGAAAACTTCATTAATATACCCAAGATGAAATTGGTGTATGTACCATAGCCTTATCACAAGGCTTGTAGAATCCACTAGCTCTCCAAATCCCTGGCTAGGGAAAAGAATGAAAAAATTATCAATAAAATCATGTCACCTGCCGAAAGCAAGGAAGTGCATAACTAGAATAGTGAAAACAACATTACCAATTGAAGTGAAATAGGGGTTATAACACAATTTTTGAAAATCATTGGTCTCTTAACTAAGTGGGTATACCTTATTAAGTAAGTGGGTATACCTTAGAAAAGAGAATAATATAAAATTTTGGGGGTGAAAAAAGAGAGATAAGAACATTTGTTATTGACTATAAAAATTTATGAATACTCTTAAGTTCCAAAGTTCAATAAAAAATGGGTACACTTCAAATAAAGTGCCAAGTCTTATGTGAAGAGTTAAGATTTAACAAGGCCAATAAAAAAAAACTCAACCAAAATCCAAAAAGGATATCATTTTAAGGGGTAAGTTGTAATTTTCATCAAGATGAAATGGAAATGAAGAGTTAAATGCCAAGTCTTATGTGAAGAGTTAATATTTATCAAGGACAATAAAAAAAAACACAACCAAAATCCAAAAAGGATATCATTTTAAGGGGTTAAGTTGTAATTTTCATCAAGATGAAATGGAAATGAAGGTTCAATTCACTTTGGAGTATCCCTTGAACCAAACAAATTCATGCATCTGTTAAGGAGGATCCATACAAGATCGTACACATTGCCATTGATATCATTATCAGAGGAAATTATATTGAAACTATGTTAAAAAACTATAAGAATCTGCTATAGGTAAAGCTAGGGCAACTTACAACCAAGAAAGCATTAATCAATAAAGAAACTATGACTAACCTAGTTGACATAGAGAAATAGTCAAACATTAACATCAAGACATCGAACAAAGGGACCAACACAGATGCAATTGATATCACAAATTAGTAAAATGTAATGTTCTGTTTTGATAAATAGGGAATTGACTGAGGACATTTAATATCGGGAGCATGTTAGAACATTATTCAGTATTATTAACTCATCAGTATAGTAAAGAGGGCCATCAGGGTTATTATCATAAAGCATGCAGAGCATGCAAGCTTTATTTCTTCAGTCTTAAAGTCAACGAGAAATTAGAATTGCATGCATGCAAAAGTAAAGCGCAAACCCTAAAAGTACATGCTAAGTTATTTAAGAAGGGTTATTGGACCAAAGAATATATCTATTATTATTATTGTTGATTTGGAGCTTTTGAAAAGCAGCACAGCGTGTAGCTGCAACAGTTGGGGTTGAAGACAACGTCTTCAGCTAACGAGGGTTTGACAATGCAACTATCTGCCCTAGTCTCTTTCAGGATAGACCATCCAGGTTTATCAACAACAATCATCGTATTCATCCATATCCAGCGATTCAGTATCCCCTGGAAGAATATTTGCAGGTACACGTGTGCAGCTGGAGATTTAGTTGGAAAACCCCACGGCATTCATTGGGTCTCTGAATCCCAGTCTATCTTCTGCATGTCAGCTTCATCTTCATCAGCAGGGTCACTCTACTGCCTTGAGTGACCAATGTTATCGAAATCGGACCGGAACCGGCAAAACCATCCGATCTGACCTGTTTACAGGGTTGGCCAGTCCGGTCAGTAAAAAAATTTCCTCAGACTGGATTTTTTTCCAAACCGAGTACAGAACCGGCTGGTCCGTACTCTGTCGTACGACCGTGGACTAGGGACTCACGGAACTCAATTTTTTTTTTAAAACACAAAATAAAACCTAACCTATGCTTCTAACCTAACCCTAAGCCTATCCTAACACTATTTAAAGACCCCCCCACCCCCTACATTACTCACATTATCCATTGCTAATAGTTTGGCAATCTTGAGAGCACGATTTATTGGGCAGTTTTGAAGTCTTTTTCAGCTGAGTTTTTTTGGTAGTTTCCAAGAACTTGTTGGGCATATTCAAGTGTGTTTTGTAGGGAGGATTTGGAGGAGATTAGAAGCATTTTTTTTGCAGCGTATTTGGAGCTATTACGTGGACTGTTTTGGAGGTTATTGAAGGCTTTTGTGCAGAATTTGTGGACTATTATCACAGATCAACTTGTTCTTTTTCTCTTGGCAGCGGGAATTCCTCTCAAGCTTTCCTTCATTTCTTCTTCTTTCTCAAAGGTATGTCAAGTCTCAAGACTTTTCTCTTTAATTTTTTTTTCTTAGTTAATAAGTTATTAATAAATTATAGGGTTTTATTTCGAGCTTTTGTTTGCCATGGCTCCAAAAGAGAGGAAGGATCCGGCATGGGTTCATTGCCAATTGGATGATGGTGGGAAAAAATATGCAATTATTGTGGGAAGAAAATAGCTAGGGGAGGTATCCATATGTTAAAACAACACTTAGTTGGTGCTAGAGGCAATGTTGAACCTTGTAGGAAAGTCTCTGATGATCTTAGAGCAGAGATGCTAAGTAGTATTGAAGCCTACCAAGAAGAAAAAGCCAAGACAAAGAAGATTCAAGAAGACATAGGGAGAAGTTCAATGCCATTTGAGGATGAGAGTGACTATGATCCTGAGGGTGGTGATCATGAAACCCCTCAAGGTCATTTGACTAGTTTTGAAGAATCCTCCAGTTTTCCTGTTAGGGGGAGAGGTCGACGTAGAGCATCCAATTTGAACCCAAAGAGGCCACGTAGTACCTCGACCAGCGGTAGAGGGCTTGACTCTTTCTTTGTGCCCCGCACTACCCTTGGTGCTCAGCCAACTATTGATGCTAAATGCAAGAAGATGGAGAAGGAGGTTGCTTGGGAATGCATAGCTAGATGGTGGTATGATGCAGACATACCCTTCAATGCAACTAATTCTTCTTATTATCAACCTATGATAGATGTTATAGCTTCATGTGGTCCAGGCTTCAAAGGCCCTAGTTTTCATGATATCAGAGGACCCCTTTTACGAAATGAAGTTCAAAGAATAGATGAATATCTGAAGGAGTTCAAGCAGTCCTGGAGTAGATCAAGGTGCACAATAATGTCTGATGGATGGACTGATGGAAAATCCCGCATTATTATCAATATCCTAATTGCTTGCCCAAAAGGAACCATGTTTCTTAAATTTGTGGATGCCTCTGATCAAGTGAAGGATGCACAATTATTATTTCATCTTTTGGATGGAGTAGTTATGTAGGTGGGGCCAGAGAATGTTGTACAGATCATCACTGACAATGCCTAAAACTATGTTGCAGCGCGAAGGATGTTAGAGGAAAAACACCCCACCATTTGGTGGACACCATGTGCAGCCCATTGTTTGGACTTCATGCTGGAGGATATTGGCAAAATTGAGTGGGTGAAGAAGTGTGTGGAGCAGGCAAAATCAATAACCAGGTACATCTACAACCACTCATGAGTTTTGAGTCTTATGAGGAAGAACATCGAGGGTAAAGAGCTTGTTAGATCAGCCATTACACGATTTGCAACAAACTTTCTTTCGTTGCAATCCCTTGTTGATCAAAAAGCCAATTTGTGGAAGATGTTTTCCTGCGATGAGTGGAATGAATGTCAATGGAGTCGAAAGGCTAAAGGGAAAGATATTACTGACAAAGTGTTTGAAAAAACATTTTGGAAAAAGGCAAAAGAGATAGTTTTATTCAGTGAGCCTCTTGTGAGAGTGTTGCGGATGGTAGATGGTGATAAACCCGCTATGGGTTTTGTTTATGAGGCCATGGATCATGCCAAAGAAGCAATAAAGAAAGCATATGGTGATAAAAGGCGAAGTATTTTCCTATTTGGAATATCATTGCTGACAGATGGAACAGACAACTCCATCATCCTTTGCATGCAGCTGGCTATTACTTAAACCCAAGGTAAGAAATCTCTAAATTCCTATTCAAAGTTATAAGTTTTCTTTTAATTTCAAACTTTAAAGTTCAAACTTTCAAAGTTAAAAGTCACAATTTCAAATTCATTGATGAATATTTTTTGTCTTTTGAACTTTGAATGAACTTTTGAAGGTACCACTATACAAAACACAGATCATGGGGAGGTAAAAGACGGATTGTATAGATGCATTGAGCGCATGGCTCCTGGTGCCAGGATACAAGATGAGATACATAGTAAGCTACTACAATTCAATGAGAGTATGGGTAGCTTTGGCATGATCATGGTCATACGAGGCAGATCCAAGGATCCATCAGGTAAGAATTTTCAAAGTTTTCAAATTATATTATCCATTGTAAAGAATGAGTTAAATTTCCAAAGCCATTTACTGAAACTTGTTTGCATTCAACTCTTATTGCAGCCTATTGGTGGGGGCAATTTGGTGGGAGCTCCACTGATTTGAAAAATTTTGCAGTTCGAATATTGAGCCAGCCATGCAGTGGTTCTGGATGTAAACGCAATTGGAGTGTATTTGAGCGTATACACACCAAGAAACGAAACCGTTTGGAAGACAAACGGTTGAATGATATGGTTATGTCCAATACAGTCTTAGGCTGAGGTGTAACCAGTTGTTGAACAAGGCACCAGCATCAGGCAACATAACCTTGTATGACTTTGATCCATCATCAGAGTAGGTTGTGGAGACTCATGCACCAGTATTTGATAATGAAGACCTTTCTTGGTTGGATTTGGACCCACCTCCATAGGTTCCACCTTCAGGGCCAAGGGAATCAAGTGGGGCTCAGAATCCCACTACTGAAGAGGATGAAGAGGAAGAGGATGAGGATGACGATGAGGAGGACGACGATGAGGAGTAGTAGACTACTAGACAGTAGACTCTAGTAGTAGTAGCTAGTAGGGTAGTGCCATATGATCACTTTATTGTTATTCATTATTACTATGGTTTATTTTTGGATTGTAGGGGCCATTTAGAGCCTTGTTGTTGATGTACTTTGGTTCAAAACCTCAGAGATGTATTGCACTAGGTGCTATTTTGGATATTTGCACCCATATTTGCTATATATATGAGAAACTTTGCATATTTGTGTATTAATGGTTTGGATTCATATGTATGCACATGAATATATATGTTTTTTTACAAAATATGAATATTTTTTGTATTTTTTAATCAACCGGTTTTTTACCCAGTTTTTTGCCGGTTCAGGTCCGGTTCACATTCTGACTTCGCCAGTCCGGTTCCGATAACATTGTGAGTGACTATCAGCTGTTAGCTTTTCTTAAGATCTTATTAGATTATCTAGGAGCTTTATCTGAAAGAATAACAAGTACAGGAAAAATGGATAAGATATAAAATATACACAAGACACAAAGATTGTCATCGAGGAAACCATAAAGGAGAAAACCCCGCAAACTTCTTCAGAATAGTAAGATGATCAAAAGCAATAATAAGAAATGTTTAGCAATTATCTTTCTCTCCTCCCCTGACTGTCTATCTCTCTCATGCGACTTAGAGAGTGTGTGTGGTGTATATAAATGAGGGAGAGCGCCTCCCTATTTATACCATTTCAAGTCACTGACCAAATATAAGACTTGAGCATACATGTCATCTCACATGGGGCCCACTTCTCTTAGAGAGACCACAATTACATATTACATGATGTTACACTAGGGACTATTGCCCCAACTTACAACGGAGGTTGTACCTCAAGGTCTACACACAATTTAGACATCCCGTAAAGGGGTAACATACATCCCCAATGGGAGTACAACAACATATAATGATAATATACATCAGAATATCTTCTAAAGTTACAAATACATCACCATTCCCTCTTAACCAGGAAGGTATTCTCTCTCTACACAGTCAACAACACATCTGGTCAGGTCTTCATCGCATCGTCATCATCAAGGAGTCATAGAGTCTTCATCATAGCTGCTGCCATCATCTTCTTAGAATTTGATCATCATCCGAAAATATATGTCATCAGAAGTTTCTACAGTGCCAACCCTTTTTCATGATGGATGTAGGACTAGCCTCCATGTAGGTCTTCATCATCTATGCGAGCAAGCCATCAAGTAGGTACATCCCAGGACTTATTATATGCCTCTTGCAAAACCTACAGGATCTCCTGGGACTGATTATATGCCACTTCAAAACCTGAAGGAGCATCCCAGGATTGATTACATGCCTTGCAACACTTGTGTACTCTATTGTTACCTCATCACCTTCAGATCATTTCATCGTCACATGGAGCACAACCCAAATAAACCAGTAGGCCATACTGGATCTCAAACTGAAGAAGCAACCCAAGGTGCTCTTCTTCTCAGTAGGCGCTACCAATCCGAATCAACATAACCATGCAGGTTAGTCTTCTGATTCGTATCATACTTGAGCCCATACTCAACTGTACCCTTAAGGTACCTCACTGCATGCTTTGCAACAAGGTGAGCATGTTTCAAATCCGTCAGGAACTGGCTTAGGTTGTTCACAGCAAAACATATGTCTGGTCTCGTATTGGTCAGGCACATCAATGAACAAATCATCTGACAATACATCGTGGCATCAACCGTCTCTAATGGAGCATCACACAAAAGATTCAAGTTTGATGCCATAGGTGTGGTTATCGCCTTGCAGTCCAGTATTCCGAATTTCTTCACAATCTCCACTACATACTTTCCTTGACCAAGGAAAATCTCATTAGCATTTTTCCACACCTCCATGCCTAGGAAGTAGTACAATATCCCTAAGTCTTTCATCTTGAACTCTGTAGCAAGTCTTCTTCTTGCAACTTTAAAGGCTTCCTCTTTGCCTGTCAGGAACAGGTCATCAAGATATAACAAGGGTATCATTGGTCTTCCGCCTTCAACCTTGAAGTAAAGGTTCGAATCCGCTTTACCCTTAGTAAAGCCTAGAGCCATCAATAAGTTGTCCATCCTGTCGTACCATGTTGAACCTGAGGATCTTCTACAGTCAATCCCTCTGAAGCGAAGCATCATTCTCCCTCTGCCTTTCGTACTCTATGTATTGAAACATTCTGTAATGGAGTCACAAGTAGCTTCCTCTGCTACTAATATTCTATGTATCCATCTAGGGTCACTGGATACCAAGATCCTCTATCTTGAACTTTGTTGAAAAGTTTTTCTCACACCCATCTGTGAGCTTGTCATCCTCTATAGGCTTTCATCTTCAATCTTGTAGCAAAGGTTAAGATCTTCATCACTCTAGGTGTTCTTCAAGCTCCTTATGTAACAGTATGTTCTATCCCATGGGTGCCTTCTAAGCTCGTACAAGGCCTTCTCTAATTTGCACACACGAGTCTGCCTGTCATGTGTCTCAACTCCCAGTGGCTGCTCTACATTTACTTTCTCCTTGGCTCGTCACTAGTGCAAATGTCTCTTCGTCGTTTGTTCCTTCTTTCTTGTGAGAAGCCTCGTGCTACGAGTCTTTCCTTGTATCCCACAATGTTGCCATCTACTTCATGCTGGAACTTGTAGATCCATATGGTAGACACTACGGACTTCCCTTCAGGTCTCGACACCGCATCCTAGACATCATTCTTCTTGAACAGGTACTCTTTGATTATAGTCCCCTTCCCTTTCTTCTTGGCTACTTCTTCATAGCTGGAAGGCTCTGCATCAATGATGTCGCTCAACAGTGTCACATAACTAGAGTGTGTCTAAGGCCTCTTGCTTTCTTTGGAAGTCTCGTCATAATATTCTTTATCTTGGATTATTTCCTGTGCCCAAGGTGGTCTTCATCTCTCGAGGTGGATCTACCGTTCTCTTTATATTCTTCTAAAGCTCTTTCTTTCGCCGTGGCGTCTCTGACCCGAGAAGCTTTGGGTTACTCTTCTGAACTGTCATTACTTGTTCTTCGGAATGATCTACAGGTCAAGTTTAGTTGCATGATTAGAAACATATCATAATTTCCAAAACATATTAATAGTGACAAATATATGTCATATAGCCATGCAACTATTTTAGCCAATGCTACAACATTCATTCATATCCCGTACACATACAGTGACTTCTAGATTCCTTCTACCCCAATGTTATTAGGAGTGTGTACTACTCCTAATATGCCAACAAAGAGGTTTCAATCTAGAAAAGTAGTAATGGAATGTTGTACAACATCATTGACTTCTTACCCATCATGTGCAATTCAGTAGTATAAATGCAAATACTCAAACATCAACTGAATATAAACAAATGCATAACCAAACAATATCATGAAATGACAATTGAATACTTATCTTTATTTGTTTCGTGGGTAGACTCCTTGAGACTCCAGCTTCATCATCTTCTTCATTCATAACAGCATCATTTCTTATCCAAATGCTAAGATGGATAATAGGTTCTTCAAGAATTGAGTCCTTCATATTCCTCATCGCTTGAGGGATCTTCTTTGAATCGTTAGAGCTTGATCTTCAATTGCTCCCATCTTCTCTTCTCTTATTATGAGTCAAGCTTCTTCTTGTGTGCACTCTTCGCAGACTTTGCTGAAGGTAATCAACTTCCTTCTGGCACACATTCCTCGATTGAATGAATCCCATGATCTTGAGAGGCCATTCAAGGTGGTTATAACAATCTCGTATTCTTCTTCGATTGCTTCGTCATAGCATCGAACACTTCCTTTTGGTGTTTTCAAGGATGACACATGCGGGATGAGATGATCTTTAATAGACTGTGCAATGATTCTCTTGGCTCTAGCCTTAGCCTCATCTCCCTCTGGCTCTTAGAACTTCCTTACTGAAATACCGATCCAAGTCATTTTCTTCAAGGATCACGAAGGTCTGATTTGACGTGTCTAGCCTGGTTCCGGAGCTGGCTGATCTACAATTTGTCAGAGAAACCCTAACTTTTCAAACTTGGAATTTCAAACTTCTGATTGGACAGAAAGATTGGACTCTTCAAGGCAAGCTGTCCAATGTACTTCTTTTCTTAAAACAGTGGTGGGAATCTCCTGGAACAGTAAGCCCTAGTTTTTCAATTTCTTCTGCAGAAATGTCTGAAATTTCTCACTGAGATAGCCTGATATGTCTTCTTTCCAACACCATAGGTTAGAGCAGAAATGGATTCTCCAAGTGGGACTTATTCTGATTTTCCCAAGGTGACTGTTTTGGGGACTGTTCAGCATAGCGAACTTGTACGAACTGCCACGTGTCACTGTTTCACATTCTGGGTCTGAAAAACATACCACATAAACTACAGTCAGTGCCCTACCTGCAACATCTTACGAAATTTCGTTTGGACCTTCCTAGCTCGAGATATAGCAAATATCCCTAGGTCACCTGTTTATGATTGTATTCTGGAGGAGGCTGGAACCTTGATTTGGAGGAACCATATCTCCTTAAGTATACCGAATCTAAGGCTGAAACTTTTACACAAGGTACAGCAAGAATTTCTCTTCGGCCTGTAAAAGTTTCGGCTTTTGAGCCTTCTCCAACCTCGCGTTATAGAGAAAGTTCTAGAATGACTAAACTCAATCTTCTAGGGGTTTCAGGCATGAAACCCTAATTTCCATTAGCTACCATTGTAGTTGTATTTTGGCTGCACGATGAAACTTCTCTGATTCAGAAACTGATACCACCAACAGATGCACCCTAGTGAGGCGAGTTAGCCTAGCCCTCCTTGCTTGATGATCTATGGAGAGAACACCTTCAACTAGGAAGCCCTAGTTCCTGCAACTGCACAGTGCTTTCTCTCAGAGAGGCTCTGATTCCATGTTAGATTTTCTTAAGATATGATTAGATTATCTAGGATATTTATCTGAAAGAATAACAAGAACAACAAAATGCATAAGATATAAATTTTAAACTATACACAAGACACAAATATTTTCATCGAGGAAACCATAAAGGAGAAAACCCCGCAAACTTGTTCAGAATAGTAAGATGATCAAAAGCAGTAATAAGAAATGTTCAACAGTTATCTTTCTCTCCTCCTCTGACTATCTCTCTCTCTAATGCGCCTTAGAGAGTGAGTGTGATGTATATAAATGAGGGAGAGTGCCTCCCTATTTATACCCTTTCAAGTCACTCACCAAATATAAGACTCAAGCCTACATGTTATCTCACATAGGGCCCACTTCTCCTAGAAAGACCAGAATTACATATTACATGATGTTACACTGGGGACTATTGCCCCGACTTACAACAGAGGTTGTACCTCAAGGTCTAGACACAATTTAGACATCCCATAAAGGGGCAACATACATCCCCAATGGGGGTACAACAACATATAATGATAATATACATCAGAATATCTTCTGAGGTTACAAATACATCAACATCAGCCATCAGTTTGCTCAACCAGAGCAATTATCAACAGTTCCGGGAGGTTGAGGGCGTGAGCACTAGACTGGTAAAACCAATTCGCTAGGGCTCTTAGAGAGGTCCGAATCTCTGCATGCTCCGGTCATTCTATCCGACACGAGAAGATCTACATCTCGGCAAATTCTCAGCCCCATCAAGCACCTCCTTCACCAAAAACGTCACCTTTAGCTGAGGAGAGGGTTTCGTGCTGTCGGGCGGTAACACCGAGAAGGAAGCAATATTACTACACCAACTCAGCTTTATCTGCATGCGTCTTATCTCTGGAGCATCTTCAGCTTGATTATCAATGGTAAGTGTTTACCTTCTTCCTGTAAATCTTTGCCCTAGTTCAACTATAATTTAGGGCCATTAGCCCGGCACCTTGCATGCAAATTTTTATTTAGTATTCTTGCACATTTTGAGAATACTAGTAAGCCCTAGAATAGTGAAACAGTGGAATATCAGTATTTGGGATATTACATAAAATGCCTATATAGATATGTTATCAACTAGTAAATTACTAAGTGTCCTAAAAAGAATGTTCCAAAAACAAACACAAGATCCAAGGTTGTTGTATTGTCAAGCCAATTATAAAAGTCATCATGTTCTTCAACAAACTAACCAAAGACGAAATCAATATGAGAAACTAGGTAAAGATCGTACTATATTGAAGAGAAGCTTAGATGTAAAATCTTATCATTTTCCAAATCAAGGAAATCGTCGCCACACAATTTTGCAAGTTGTTGAATCAACATAGATTCAAATACAATGAATCATGAGAAGTCATTACAAGCAAAAACAAAGAAAAATATTTTCCATAAAATGTTGAGGACAAAGCGTCTTTGAAGGAATAGGCAATGCAATGAACATAAATATATAAATAAAGCATCAATAAATAATAATATTAATAATAATAAATGAAGTGAGACATTCTAACCAAGGAACATGCCCTATCAACCTTCATGACTAGTCAATGTGTATATGTATATTGTCACATGGCATTCTATAAATTATATCTTCTAACATATTCATGCGCCCCTTCCTCCTACACCCCCAAGCCCCCCTCGAACCACCATCTTGTCCGAGGATAGGGATGTCAATGAATACTCATTTCACCTTTAGTAGCTTCTTCCTTTTCTCATTTATTAGTTAACCCTCGACTTAGTTTCTTACTAACATGATACACTTGTTGGACACACAATGATACTGAGAGGGGGGGAATCAGTATCATGCACTTTTTACTTTATTTACGCTTCATTAAACTTATAGACAACTTTACATTCATCAATATGTGTGCAGGTATCAAGAAACATATCATCGGCAGGAGACACAAGATGTATATGGAAAACTCAATTTATTAAATGGATAAAAACCATAGATAATGTAACAATCGACGAGACTACAATCTCCAAGTGCATCAGCTACAACTGATGGGAGGCTCCAACCTCCGCACTTATCCACCTCCAACTGATAGGATGCTGCAACACCCTAATGCACAGGCTTCAACCTGTGATCCTTACACCACCCAGCCACCTTCTGCTTGTAAAATTAATTGCCGGTCCTTGCTTCTTCTGCTGTAGATTTATCATGCACACCTCAACCTTCTTTACCTCTGTCACACTATCGTTCCTGTACCAACTGAGTTGTTCCTGCATCAACAGTCCCGTAGCTTCCAGCTCTTCATCACAGTCCTCAAGCCCTATTATTCACATAATCTTCTAATAGCATTCTTCCACTTCTCGGAGCAAGTACCTCTATTCCTATACCTCCATTATTGCACAGTATATGTTTGTTTATATCAAGTTTTGTTTCCAGCTCTCTATTACTTCTGATGCAATTATGCCAAGCTTGATCTTCAGACCTCTACCTGCATGAACACTCCAACTATATGCTGTGCATATGGATTTTGAAGTATGCTCTGTGTTTCATGGCATTGCTACAACCTTAGATTTTATTGTTTCTCCAGCGCATTTCAGATATCCCTTACAGAACTAGATCGTACCCTTGTTTACACACTCAATATTGACCATTGACCATTGACCCTTTGTCGTTAATGGTCAATGCATGGAGGCTCTACAATGTCCAACACCTGCATGGATACCCTGATACTTCACACATCGTCAAAAAACATCCCAGTTCATTTCATGCCCTTTGTCTCTTTTGTTATTGTTGGAGAATCTGCCAATCAAAATCCTCTATGATTTTATAGCTTATGAAACTAGTGTTAATGCACAAAGTAAAAAGGACAGACTTCTGCAATTTCAATATTCTTCTGTGTAAGAGCTCTAAGATAGCAACAATCTATGTTATGTAATTCCTCACATCCCTGCCAAAGAACCCAAACATTTCACCTTTCTTTGATCCAGAACAACCCCAAGCTTTGCAACATTCCTGGTTTCTGTGTGGTTGTTCAAGGAAGATATGTCTGCATGAAGGGACAAGGACTTTCTGGAGATCCTGTAAATTAAGCAAATAAACTCCAGTTCGAGCACCTCATTCAAAATGCCTGTCATATGCCATATTGAGCATAACCTGCCAAGTTCAAAACATAAAATAAAACCCTCCTATTTCAGAGAATGATATACCCAGATCGCTCAAATGACACCCCCAATAAACAAAAACCTTATCTTCTTTATATACACCCAATTGACCTTTTGATTTCAACAGAGTGGATCCAAAAATAATTGTCGGTTTAATGATTCAAGGGATCTCCACAAACACCCATTCTTCACACAAGTTTTGGGATGCTGCCCAACTGTTCACCACACCATCACAAGAGCGAGCTTCCCTTTATTTATTTTTCTTTGGAAGTGAGTGGACCAAAAGCACATTACAATGAAACCTTAGGTCCGTTTATTTATGCACGAAATCGATTGGCACTTGAGCGAGATCCAACAGTTCAAGTGGTTCATACATCGTTTCTATAATCCACAACCCAGCGCTTTGACTAAACTTTGACCAGAGGCTAGCGCTTGACTGGTTCCGGCAACCATTTATGTGCAATCTAGGAACTTCCGGTAACTTCCGGTAACTCAGTATATAATTAATCCTTGGCACTTCAAAACATCCTCAACATCCTTCTGGCTTCAATGGTTTCTTTAACTCAAACGCAATTATCATACACCACACATTAATGCATACACCCTACATTATTACCATACCGTTCCTAAAGGTCTCCAAGTCTGATCATGCTCATTTCAAGTTTGTTCACATCACGATGACGACTTGTCCATTTCATGTTGACATCAATGACGACACTTTTATTTCCATCAAACCTCTGCAATCATCCAAGACACAGCCCTTAATTCCTAACCCCATACCCCCAAATCTCCCTTCTTAATCCTCCAACCTCATATCTTTTCCTATAAACTAATGGTTTCACAAGGAGTGCAAGGTCCACCACTTGTTACTCCAACACAAGGTTGCGCGGAAGTGCGCTCCCCACCATCGCCTTGTTGAAATAATGTAACTTCGAACAACATTCTACTTGTACTTTACATTGTTATTATTCCTCCTTCGACAAATGTTACTAATGTAAAAGGTCATGTAATAGTCATGAGGTAAACCCTCTGTTGTAAGTCAGTTCAATAGCACACAGAAAAGAATAATATAATAATTATTGTGAGACACCCTAGGTAGGTCGGCCCTTTCAGTTAGACAGATCGGCCCAGTTAAGGAAAATATCAGTTGGGAAACTAGTATAAATAGGGAGGCTCCCTCCCTCATTTATAAATACTCTCACTCACCTTTGTATTGAGCAACATAGAGAAAGAAGGAAGGACAGAGAAGGAGGAGAACAACTGTCTTCGGTGTTTGGCTCTTATGCTTGGGGTCTGGTCTCTCTCTCTATGAGACCTTGTTCTTTGGTCATTGCATTCAGGTAATCTATATTTGGAAGATTTTGTTGGGTTTTTATCTTTACGGTTTCCCAAGGGTAAATTGTTGGATTGTGTTTCTTTCAGTGACCCTCTTTATGTTGTTATTGTGAAAGTGTATTAAATGCTTATCAAGTTAGGGCTTAAGCTATGGCAGCATAGAAAACTTAACGTGGTATTAGAGCTAGCCTGAAAAGAGCAACTTTCATGAGGTAAATCTCTCTCCTTCTCTAGACAAGAAAAATAGGGTTTTCTAATAAAGTGGAGCTTTTTAGTGCAAGTGACATAGGGAAGTGCGCCCCTCCTAGTCACATCTTTTGGCACCAAGATCGAAGTTTTTCGGTGGGAAGATCTTCCGAAAATTCAACCCTAGTTTGGCTTGCAACAAGAAAACCAGAAAACCAAAAACAGAACCAGAAACTGCAGTCCAGAATCTTTCAAGTCCAGTTTCAAGGGTTAGAATTTGGATTCTTTAGAAACTGACTGTACTAGAATACTCGCCTCAGTCAAGCGCATCTTTTGGTAAGTACCGTTTTCATTTCTAATAAATTTCAGTTTTGTCATTTTCTGATCTCCGAGACAAGATGTCTCCAAGCACTAAGCTTGATGACAAGTTGGAAGGCATAGAAAACTTCTGTGCTTGGAAATACAAAATAGGACTCATTCTAGAAGAGAATGATCTTGCAAAGTTTATCAAGAAAGTTGTGTGGGAGCCCAAAGAAGATGAAGCAAAGGAAAAGTACAAGAAAGACATGATTAGAGCCAAGAGGATCATAGCAAATTCTATCAAGGATCACTTGATTCCTCAAGTATCCTCCAAGAATACACCTAAGGAGATGTTTGATGAAGAAAGAAAGAAACATCAACCGAATGTATGAAGAAAGAATGTTTGATTCCTCTAAGGAGATGTTTGATTCCACAAGTTATCAGGAATGTATGAAGAAAGAAACATCAACCGAAAGATGAACTTGAGAGCCCAACTCAAAAGTACAAAGATGAGCAAGGGTGAAGCTATCCACGAATACTTCACAAAATGGTCTAACTAGACCATGGGACTCCTTCATCCAGACAATTTGTATAAGGAAGGAAAGCCTAAAATTTGATGTCCTATGTGAAGAATGTTTTCAAAAGGAAGCTAGAGTAGCTAACCAAGAAGCACTACTTAGAGATGACGACCATGCCCTAGCTACTCATACCAGAAGAAGAAAAGGAAAACATTATTTCAAGAAAGAAACTCATAAGGGGTCTTATCCTCCTAAGAAGTTTCAAAAGAATAAAAAGGGAGATTACAAGCAGAAAGATTTCTCCTCTTATCAATGCTACCATTGTGATAAGATAGGACACATTGCTAGAAATTGTCCAACGAAGAAAGAAGAGTATAAGAGGAAGAATAATAAAAGACATCATGCTCACTTAGCTGAAGAGGAAGAAGAACCTCCCAGGAAGTTAGCAAAAGAAGAAGTTGAAGAATATGTTTTCTAGAAGATAGGGTGGCATGTATGAACTGAAAGGTCACTCAAAAGCAGCCTTGATTCATGATACTACAAGTCCATGTGAACTATGGCATAGAAGGCTTGCTCACACAAAATACAAAGCCCTACCACATGTGAGCAAGGTAGTCACAGGTCTACAAGACCTAAAGATTGATCATGAAGGAATATGTAAAGGATGTAACTTTTGATGAAATTACAGCTCTCAAGAAATCGAGAAAGTGCCAACTTGAAGAAACATATGAAGAAGTTGTAGCTCCCAGAGCTGCAAAACCGATGAAAGAAGTTGCACCTTCTCCTGATGATGGGATTCCGGAAGAACATGATATGTTGGAGCTCCAAGAACCTCCCCACATGAATATCTCCCACAAGAGAAAGCCAGCTTGGGCTCGTGAGATTATTCAAGAAGCAGAAAGGTATGTTGCTCCAGAAGGCTCCACAAGGTAGAGCAAGAAGCCAAAGCCCAGAGCCATTTACTAGTTATGCGGCTTTGATGTGTGATCTTGTAGACAAAGAACCTACTTGTTTTGAAGCAGCTGTTCAAAACAAGAATGGGTAGAATCCATGACAAAAGAATACCAATCCATAATGAAGAATGATGTGTGGGAAGTAGTTCCCAATCCAGAAGGTAAAAGTGTGGTATCTTCCAAATAGATATACAAGATAAAACATACAGTCGATGGTAGTATCAAGAAATACAAAGCCAGATTTGTTGCTTGTGGATTCTCTCAAAACGACGGGATCGATTATGAAGAGACATTTGCTCTTGTAGCGAGGTACACTTCTATTAGAACCATCATGGCACTTGTAGCCACGAAAAAATGGAAGTTACACCAAATGGATGTGAAAACAACCTTCCTAAATTGTGTTATTGGAGTGTACATAGAACAGCCAAAAGGTTTTGAAGTCAAAGACAAAAGAACACCTATCTGTAAACTGCAAAAGGCTCTGCATGGATTGAAACAAGCTCCAAGAACTTGGTATGGAAGAATCGATAGTTTTCTGACGAGCTTGGGCTTTACCAAAAGTAAGGTTGATCCCAACCTTTACTTCAAGGTTATGGATGATGAACCTGACATATTGTTGTTGTATGTGGATGATTTATTCCTGACAAGTAATCAGAAGCAAATCTCAGAACGTAAGAAGAAGCTCGCTGCAAAATTCGAGATGAAATACCTTGGCTTGATGCATTATTTCCAAAGTCTTGAAGTATGACAGGGCCCAAAAGGAATCTTCCTTAACCAAGGGAAGTATGTAGTGGAAATCCTGAAAAGGTTTGACATGTCTGAATTTGAAGCCATGGCCACACCCATGGATACACACTTTAAGTTGTTGGTTGATGCTTCGTGAGAATTAGTGGATGTGACACTTTAAAGACAGATCATTGATCCATTGACGTATCTGACGAATACCTAGTCATCTATATGCTTTGTTGTGAACACTTTGAGTCAGTATCTAGTTGAGCCTAGACGTGTTCACTTGGTAACTGCAAAGCATGTGATGAGGTACCTGAAAGGTACGGTAAACTATGGTCTCAGTTATACTAGAGATCATGACTTCAGACTGTATGGTTATACAGATTCAAATTGGGCAGAAAGTGTCTCAAATAGAAAGAGCACTTCAGGAGGATGTTTTAGTCTGGGGTCAACAATGATCTCATGGCTAAGCAGGAAGCAATCCAGTGTTTCTCTCAGTACTGCAGAAGCAAAATTTATTGCAGCTTGTTCCGCCAATTGTGAAGCCATATGGCTTCGAAAGTTGTTATCAAATCTAATCGATCTAGAGATGGATGCTACTCTAAGTCACTTGGTTCGAGTTCGTGTTCGAATTCGAAAAGCTTAAAATTCAACAAAGAAAATTACGGCAATAAAATTCAGCATTAAATTCGAATGACAATAAATTTTAGAAATTAAAAAATATTTCATTATATATAAATATTAAATAAAATAATAATATATTAAATTATTTAAATATTATATAATTTGAATCTAATGGTTAAAAATAAGAATTAAAAATTATACCATGTATATTTTTAAAGTTCCAAATTATATATTATACCATATGAATATATTAATATAATATAGCACTGTATTAAAGTTTCAAATTAAAAATTAAAAAATGTATATTTTAATTTAATTCTAAATAAATTAAAAATATATAATTATTTTCTCTTAAGCATGTTGTCCGTCGTTCCACCCGTCGACCTGTTGGAAGTCCATCCTGCAAAATTAAATTGGTCACTGACATGATCTAGCGATGAATCACTTTGGCACACAATACGCCGCTAAGACTACAATGTAGACGTCCCGTTCCTCGTCGTAGAGATCCACGACCTGCATACAAAGATCTGAAGGCTGCCAGGAACTTACCACTTCGACGCTCACGAAATCCAAGTAATGATATGTCAAGGCAGTTGTGGGTCACACTACAGAAAAACACACAGAAAACTCGGCCAAATTTAGGGTAGGGCCATTAAAATCGACAATTTTTTCCTAAGAAATTCAGCTTGCTGAAAAAAAGAGCGAATTTCGATTGTGAAGGCAAAAAAATGCCGAACCTGGTGACTTAGATGCTACTGTGATTCTATGTGATAACCAAAGTTGCATGAAGATGACAAAGAACCCTGTGTTCCATGATAAGAGGAAGCACATAAAAATCCGGTACTTCTACATTCGTGACATGGTGCAGAAGGGAGCTATAAAGCTCCAATATGTGAGCACAGATGAGCAGGTTGCAGATCTGTTGACTAAGCCTCTGTCTTGTGTGATGTTTGAACACTTCCGAGACAAGCTTGGTGTTGTCCATAAGGACTTCCTTCGAAAGGGGGAGTAGTATTGATACTATTGTATCTTGATCACAACAAGTAGCTCAGTTGGGACTAATCATCCTTAGACTTGATCTCGTAATTCCGAAAGGAAGAATCGTCTTAAATGTTGTTGTGAGTGGGCTTGATCCCGTAATTCCGAAAGGAAGGATCACCCAAGATGTTTGGACTAATCATCCTTAGACTTGATCTCGTAATTCCGAAAGGAAGGATCGTCTTAAATGTTGTTGTGAGTGGACTTGATCCCGTAATTTTGGAAGGAAGGATCATCTATGATGTTGGGACTAATCATCCTTAGACTTGATCCCGTAATCCCCAAAGGAAGCATCGTCTTAAATGTTGTTGTGAGTGGACTTGATCTCATAATTTCGAAAGGAAGGATCATCCAAGATGTTGGGACTAATCATCCTTAGACTTGATCCCGTAATTCCCAAACAAAGGATTGTCTTAAATGTTGTTGTGAGTGGACTTGATCCTGTAATTCCAAAAGGAAGGATAGTCCAAGATATTGGGACTAATCATCCTTAGACTTGATCCCGTAATTCCGAAAGGAGAAATTGTCTTAAATGTTAATGTGAGTGGAATTGATCCTGTAATTCTAGAAGGAAGGATCATCCAAGACATTGAGACTAATCATCCTTAGACCTGATCACGTTATTCCGAAAGGAAGGATCGTCTTAAATGTTGATCTAGGAGGACTTGATCTCGTAATTCCGAAAGGAAGGATCGTCAGGATGTTGTTGGTGGACTTGATCCCGTAATTCCGAAAAGAAGGATCGTCTAGGATGTTAGTAGTGGACTTGATCCTGTAATTCTGAAAGAAGGATCGTCCATAATGTTGTTGGCGGACTTGATCCCATAATTTTGAAAGGAAGGATCGTTCTGGATGTTAGTGGTGGACTTGATCCCGTAATTCTAAAAGGAAGGATCATCCAAGATGTTGTTTGTGGACTTGATCTCGTAATTCCGAAAGGAAGGATCGTCCAAGATATTAGAGGTGGACTTGATCCTGTAATTCCGAAAGGAAGGATCGTCCTATGTATGTATGTGTTAGCTGTGACCAGTATTGGTAGCTCTGTAAAGACTCGATGATGTAATTCCAAAAGGAAGGATTGTCTGAGTACCACAGATGTATTGTCCATGATCCCGTAATTCCGAAAGGAAGGATCATGTTGGTTGTTGTTACACCTGCCATAGATGATGTTACTCTAGCCTTGAGTTGTTGATGATGATGTTGTTATACCTGTCACATGTTGTTGTTATTCCAGCTTTATGTCGATGAGCCAGCCTCGTGTTGTCATTGTTGTTGTTATTCCAGCTTTATGTTGATGAGCCAGCCTCGTGTTGTCATTATTAGTGATGTATCAGCTTTATACTGAAGATGTTGATACTTCAGCTATGTACTGAAGATGATGATGATGATGTTCCAACATTTCTATGTTGATGTAGATAATGATGATGCTCTAGCTACATGCTATAGGTGATGCTCCAGTTCCATGTTGCAGATGATGATGCTCCAACTCCATGTTGCATATGATGATGTTCCAGCAGATGATGATGATGCTCCAGTTCCGTGCTGCAGATGATGATGCTCCAGCTCCATTTTGTTGATGATGTTCCAGTTCCACGTTGCAAATGATGATGCCCCAATTCCATGTTGCAGATGATGATACTCCAGCTCCGTGCTGAATATGATGATGTTGTTCAAAACTTTCGATGCTCTGTAGATGTACCAGACAATGTTCCAAAAGATGATGTTGATGAAGCCTCCTATTTCCTTCCGATGATGTTGTGTAGAGCCACACCAGTTGCTGTTGCTGTCAGTAGAATACCCTTCTTGTACTTTGCATTGTTATTATTCCTCCTTTGGGAGATGTCACTGATGTAAAAGTCATGAGGTAAACCCTTTGTTGTAAGTCAAGTCAATAGCACCCACAAAAGAATAATATAATTATTATTGTGAGACCCCCTAGATAGGTTGGCCCTGTCAGTAGGGCAAGTTGGCCCAGTTAGGGAAAATGTCAGTTGGGAAACTAGTATAAATAGGGAGGCGCCCTCCGTCATTTAGACATACTCTCACTCACACTTGTATTGCGAAAGAGAGAGAAAGAAAGAAGGACAGAGAAGGAAGAGGACTAGTGTCTTTGGTGTTTCTCTCTTATGCTTGGGGTTTGGTCTCTCTCTCTCTATGAGACATTGTTCTTTGGTCATTGCATTCTGGTAATCTATATTGAGGAAGTTTTTGTCGGGTTTTTCCCTTTAGGGTTTCCCAAGGTAAATTGTTGTGTACCTTGTTATTGTGTTTCTTTCAGTGATCCTCTTTATGATGTTATTATGAAAATGTATTAAATGTTTATCAAGTTAGGGCTTAAGCTATGGAAGCATAGAAAACTTAACACGCCTCTACTTCGGAAGCACACTACAAACCAATTCACTACGGAAGCTAACACAAAGCGCAGTTCCATTTTCGCTCTTGTTTTGGATCGTTTTGTAAAGCGTTCTGTTATCACATATATAGTAGCCAGGCTACCATATTCTATTTTTCACACAGTACATTTTTCAGCCAGATCTCTTACATATGAGATGCTGAGATGAGAAGTTTTTGATGGATCATTATTATTAGTGGACTATTGTACTCTTCCATGTCAGGACTGAGTCTTAGGACACTCAAATTTGAGGACCGATGTAGCCATTTATGTCATTACAGAGCAGTCATTGATGCCCAGTTTTATATCAGTTCTTTCTCATTGGACAGATGGTGTCTCAGATGGATTATATTGCATGATTATGACTCATCTTTTTATATTGTGTTATGGTTATCATTGCTCTTATACTGATTTTTGTGCATGAATTAACATGTGGTATCATGATCTGGCGGTCATAATTATATGGACTTGGATGTATTTTGTACTATGTATTGATGTCCCTACTCTGACTCTGAAGTTCCTGATCTATACTCATTGGTTTTACCCTCCTTAGGGAGAATAGAGGTAGTCATTCCCACCATTGTTTTGGCTTGCTAGTGTTGGCTACATCATTCATTGTCTTCACCCATCCATTACCTTCCAATTTAGTTTTCAACCCGACTGACTTCTTGACTTATGGCATGGAGGATCTTCTTCCCCGCTAGAACTTTTGTTGGACAAGCCTCCCTATTTATATTGTGTCTCGGCTCTGAGTTGGTGACAAAACTTGCCTTTGGTAAGTTGGATTGTATGCCTAAATCATTCTGGTCGGTTGTCCCGATGTTTGGCACTGTGCAGAACTCCCCTTGGTCACTTGAGATGTTGTTGGCTAAAACTGAAAGCTCATGTACTACATGTATTGAAAATATTGAATATGCGCCCATGGAAAATGAAAATTATAAAACTGTGTTTCTTAACATATGTAAAGAGGGCAAGAGCAATGAAGTGCTAAAATACTCCTTGAAGAGTATAAGAAAAGGTCCAAAAAAGCAATGGTTAAAAATATGCTATATCCAAATATTGCTGACCTTATAAAAATAAATATGTCCCGGATGAAAGCTGCGATTAGCTGTGGTTTCAAGCACTGATGAAGTCCCAAAGGGTCATATAGGCCAAAAAGGTCATGGAATAAAATGAAGATCCTAATGAACTTGGATCAATCTTGATGTAGTCATGATGCCTAAGTTGAATAAGCACTCTGTAAACAACTCACCCATTTGTGAGGCACTGCCATTCCTTGTGTTGTTGTTTGTCCGACATTGGTTATAGTGAGTATTCCCTTTCCATTATCCAAAGTGTCATGATGTTGAGTAGGAAGTCATCCTTTGCCTTAATCCTTGTAAATTTCATCCTTCACCCTTCACTAGCAAAATGACTACAACTATGAAGTGAGTATAGTCCTGAAAGTCTAAGTCTGAGTAATAATAAATAAAGCCTTATATATGTATTGGTTGATGTACCGCCAGTGAAATGAATGCTACTTGTTGTGATTGTTACTTGAATGAGTTGTAGAGCATGTCTTAGCCTTTTAGCACTTGTAGCAGATGGATGATAGTCTGAGTTATTATTGGTGTCTGATCATTTACAAATGGTTATATTGATTATTGGATATGATTAATGATCAGATAGAGACCTGTGAGGGGTATGAGTATACACCTTAGATGGATTTGGACTCTCTGAGTCTAATAAGACAGTGATTTTCCAGTTTCGAGCACTTGCAGATATGATCAGGCTCATTTTGCCTTTCTGATGCAGTTTTTCTTCACAGGTTGATATGTTTGAGCAGGGAGATGTTTTAGTTGGATCTCCTAGGGCGTTGTATGGGCATAGGGGGTGCAGCCACTTGTTTGTACCATAGTACCCCCATCCCAGAGAGCCTGGTGGGCTCAGTTTGACAACGCAGGCACCCTAGCAGGTTGTTTTGGCAGGATCACGTTTCCCGAGGCAGATTAAAAAATGATTAAATGGCTATTGAAGAAATCGATTTGGGCTACTAAGGCAAGGAAATGACATGGAATGAGTCACAATGATGAGAGTGATGTCCTCCACACCTTCTCTAGCAGTTGCAGCACTTGATTGGGCCTACACCTATTTTTGGGCATTTTTATATTATTTTCTAGAGCTTTTGGGAGGCTCACGATTTCCTCAAGGAGGCATTAAGTCAAAGAATTAAATTATTATATTATTTTATTGTGCCATGGGGATACCCAGAGGGAGTTAGTCAAACACTCCTTGGACCCACCATGTGCTTCATTTATTTCTTGTCGAGTGGGTTACCCTCTTTATGGGTGAATTAGTTCACTTTGGTACTTTATGGTTATATTGATCCATGTATTGTATGTTGAGCTCATCTCAACCATTGATTAGAACATTTTATCTTTTAATCTTAACCACTCGTTTTGAAAGTGGTTAGGATTCGGTTATGATTGTGGTTCTCTCATTTCTATTTAAAGGAAAGAGCTTCTCATTTGTAAGGGGTCTTTGGTTCTTGGATCTGAATAATTGAAAGACTTTTTTGTGAATATTTTTGGGATCTGCTTTGCATTTGATGTTCTCAAATGGTGATTGGATAGTCTTCTGCTTCCTAGCATTGTAGAAATTCTTGTCAGATCTATCTTTTTTTGCTATCATTGTTTTGCCTACAGGAGGGCGTTTTGGGTGGAGCATTTTTGCAGGGGGACCTCAACTCGCTTGGTTTTCTTCGTCTTGGATCAAGGGGTTTTCATTAGTTTCACTGTGATCTATGATTACTTCGTTTTACTTTCTTGTAGCATTTGGTTTCTTTATCTCGTATTGGCAAATCTGATATTGTTGACATTTGCTCATGCAGGATAGGGGGCGCATTGGTGGCTTGTGGCTTACATCCTTCATAGAAATCATTGGGATCTTCCAGAATTGATCGGGATAGCAAAGATCATCACTGTTAAAGACTTCTACAAGCATTTCCAGGTAAGATCTAACACGTAAGTATCTTCTCTTTAGATCTTACTCCATTGTACCTTGCTTTACTTCAATTTTTCTGAAACTCCTAAAATACTAAAAACCCTAAAAAGCACTAAATCTGGGAATCGTCCGATCTTTGGCCAAACCATTTTTGGGTTTCATAGATTGGGCTTCCCCTTTACCAAATCTACTGCAACGCTGGTCAAACTCCTGGTAGTTTGACCTAGATCTGATTTTTAGCCAGAAAACTGCATAAACCCCCACTGAAAATTTGACCTGCTAGGGTTTTGACTTTTTTTGAATTCTGACTTCACAGACAGATAGATCAGGTCCCACACAGTCCAAATCACCCTCAACGTTGTTCATATTCTTGGCAGTTTGACCTAGATCTGAGTTTTTGACTGAAACAGCCTTAGCACCCTCACTGAAAACTGGACTTTTCTGGAATTGACTTTTTCTGAAATCTAACAAGATAGGCTGATAGATCAGGGCTTAAACACTCTAGAACACCCCCAACACTGAGCTAGTTCCTTCTAGGTTGCCCTAGATCTGAAAAATTGGTTTTCAACTCCCTAGCCCCCCTCATCGGATTTTGACCTTTCTAGATCTGATTTTTCTTACGATTTTCTAATTTGGTTTGTAGATCGGGCCATCCTGATCTCATTTCCCCTCCAACGTTGAGCTGATAGTCTCTTGGTGGCTACAGATCTGCAGATCTGCTTTTCCATGCCCTAGCGCTAGCCCTCCTTCTGTTGGATCTCTTGTAACCTGAGTCTTCCGGGCCAAATCATTTTTTGGGTCCATAGATCAAGGTATATCCCAGGTGGGTTCACTGAAACGTTGTGTTGATGCTGACTCCATTGCCCAATGCATTAAAGGCACTGATCTCTATCTCTAGCGCTATCCCTGACTTGAGCTTACTCCCATTCTCTTCACCAACATTTATTGATAACTCAAGTTACCTATCTTTCACTGAGTCTATTTCCTTAGTACTAGACAGTCCCAACTCTGTCTTTGCTCGCCCTGTCACAGTTACGTTTCCCAAGACAGTGGTCATCCCTATCAGTTGCTAGTACCTAAACCCTAGAGCTAGGGTTTCCATTCACCTTGCACCTTACATACCTTGAAGCCCCATTTGATCTGTTTTGGTTTCTAGGTCTGATCTCTCCTGTCGGGAGCAAATCCAGGTCTCCCCCATTGTTGTCTTGGACTAGGATAACATAAAGTGAAGGCTGCCTTGATTGGCGTGACAACCATCCATTTGGGAGTCTAGGCAATCATGGTTCCACCCCTTAGTTGCTTGCCCCTCTACCATCCATCCTGGATCCACCTCACACAGGAAACTACAAGGCGGGTGATAACACATTCTGGGTTAGAATTAACCCTCCTTGCCTCCGTGCGGAAGCGATGAGGGAGCGATCGAAAGCGATAGCTCCCTGATCGCTCCTGGGCGCTTTAAAAACACTTTCATGCTCTGACTTCGCTCCCCGTCGCTCCTGAGATCGCTACCATTATAGCCCAACACCCACGAAAAAGGAAAAGGAGGATGTGGAATGGAGTCCACGGTTGGACTTTTGGAGGGAAGGAGTAGGGCTTTGGGGGATAAAGCCCTCTTCTCCATCTTCATTCTCACTTTTCTTTGCTTGAGAAGAGAAGAGAGGAGAAGAGGAGAGGAGAGGAGATGAGGAGAAGGCTACCATCAAAATTGGGTTCATGGAGATTGAAGAAGGTTGTCACTACCATTGGAGAGCGTCGAGCCAAAGAAGTAGACTCTAAAAACTTTCTTGTTGATTTTCTTTGCGTTTGAACTTTGAACTTTGATTTATATGTTGAATCATGAATGCTTGGAATCTAGATTATAGATTATAGATGTTCCTCTCCTACTCTTTCCCATGCTTCCTCCCTCATTCTATTGTAGGCAACAGGTTAAATCTCTACTTCCATCAAACATGATGATAGGTATATGGTATATTTCGTTGGTTCCATTTGTTATTTTGATGATGGTGATTGGAAATCGGAGGAGGAATGAGGGACAGCATGAAAGAAGTGGGGAGTGGCACATACCGTGGAGAGAAGGAGGAGGAGGAGGAGGAGGAGGCAAACCGAAATAAAACCAAAGAGCATCCCATGCCCTTGTGTAAATATGTCGCAAGGAAGGGAGGAGGCAGAGGGGGTGGAACCACCAAATTTGGTTGCCCCCATTGTAAAAAGACTTACACAAGTTCATATACTCATGTGAGAAGAAATCTATGTGGGTACATGCCATGTGATGAAAAAAAAACTATAGGAGTTTGTATTTGCCCACATGTGGCATCAACACAAAGAGCTATCTATAAGAAGGAAGAATTTGAAGCACAAAACAAATCAAAAGGATCAAGGGATGACCAAGACCCCTCATGCTCACCGAGAACTAGAGGACCATCCACCCAAAGTACTAGATTCTCTCCCATGCAATCATGCGGAAAGACAATATCATATTCCCCTGACCAAGTTTGTAGGGATGACATGGATGCAAAAGTGTTCTGGTTTCTCTATAAATGCGGCATACCATTCAATGTTCTTTGCTCACCCTATCGGCATGAAATTGTATAGGCCATCTACACTGCCCCAGCAAGATACCAGAGCCCCGTGTATGACAAAGCTAGAACTATGGGGCTTGACAAGGAAAAAAACAAGAGCCAAACTACTTTCGGGCAATTCACAAATGCTTGGAATGATTATGGGGTATCAATTGTATCAGATGGCAGGACAAATGTAAAGGGAAAGCCATTGATAAATGTTCTTGGTGTGTTTGTTACTGGTGTAGTCTTCTTTACAACCCGTGACTACTCAGATAAATTCAAGACTGGCATGAACAATGCAAAACTCTTACTCAAAAACATTGAAGCTATTGGTCCATATAATGTCATCCAAGTCATAACCGATAATGTTGCTAATTGTAAGGCAGCGAAAGCAATCATTGAAGATAAATCCCGCAACAAATTTGGTCCTGGTGTTTGGTTCACACATTGAACCTTTTGATGCATGACATTATTAAGTTGAAAGGAAAATGATTACAAACTGATTGGTGAACTGTACAAAAAGGGCAAGCACATGATAAAATTTATTACCAACCATAACAATGCCCACAATAATTTTTGCAATCACTCAAAGTTGCGGCTATTGAAGATAACAAAGGCTAGATTTGCTAGTTATTACCTCACCTTCAAGCACCTTTTGAAGGTAAGAGGGGCATTGGCTAGCATGATATCAAGTGAATTAGGGCAAGCCTTGAAAGATAAGGCTACATACACATCTGAGAGGCATGATTTTCACGAGGTGGAGGACACCATTCTTGATGGTCAATTTTGGGCAAGTGTCAAGTATGTTTTCAGTTCACAAAGCCCATTTATTACATGATTCGGTTTGCAAATATAGATAAGTCAGTGATTGGGGAGGTGTATGAGCAGTTGGATAGCATGTTGGGCCAAATTAAAGATATTGTTGAATCGAAAGATCCCGATTCCCAACCTGTATGACCATAATCCCAAACATGTGGTCAAAAGGTGGGAACATCTCAACGTTCCACTGCATACCTTAGGCTATGTATTGACACCAAAATATTATTCTCCATCTTGATTAGCCAAATCAACACCTGGGGGTGGGCTTAGGAGAAAGCCCCACACAGATCCAGAGGTACAAGTTGGGTGCATGGCTTCTATAGACAAGTTGGTCCCCGATGAAGAGGAATGTGCCTTATTGCGTAGTGAATTAACCAAACACCTCAATGAAATTGATCTATTTGGTACTTTGCATGCTAGAAAAGATCGAGACAGGGCGCCTCCTATCAGATGGTGGAACATGTATGGCTCATCATGCCCACGCTTGTATAAATTGGCAGTCAAAGTGCTTTCATAGGGGGTTAACAGTTCCTTTGTAGAAAGGTGTTGGAGCACCTATAGCTTCATCCACTCAATGAAAAGAAACTGATTAAATGAAAATCGGGCAGAAAGCTTGGTTTATGTACAATACAACTTAAGGTTGTTGACACATTGCTATGAGCGAGCCAAATAGATCATATGACACTTAGGACAACAATCTGGAGGAGCATAACTTGGAGGATGGACCTTGTTACCACCTAACTTGTACTTGGTGGATTTTTCAAGTGAGCCGACAAGGTTTGAACAAGCACACATGTTCATGATCAGAGTGCAGAAGTCCGCTAGGCTTTTCCTAGGAGTCTGTTCGAAATTTTTGTAACACATGTTCATACCCCCTTGGGGGAAATTGTAAAAAATGCGCTAGCATGATAGCATCAAACCGACTAGACCAGAGTGTTTTTTCCCTTGGTTATTATTGGTTGTTGAACAAACGACTAATAATTTATGACTTTTTCACACACACCTCCAAAGTTGGGGTAGTCGTCTTAGTGGTTAGGCCTTAAGAAGTTATTAGAGCCTTCATGTCAGTGTTTTTCAACATGCTAGGCATTTGAATTGAGTCGTATTGACATGTGTTAGGTCCCCCTAGAGTTTCATCTGATTCCGAGAAAAATAATTTTTTCCACAAAATTAGGCCATTTTTAATGGTTTAATTAAAAAAAAATCTAAATGTAATAAAAGTCAGGTTCGGAGTCCGATTTTGGCGTGGGGATGCTCGTTTTCACACTCAGAGCATCCTCTTTAGCCTAGGGACCATTTTTCATATCTTTCAGGCAACCGAAACACACTGTGAAGCATTATTCAGCTAACGAAACATCATTTTGGCGTTTTAATGCTAAATTGCGACAAATTGGCATAAAGGACAAAGTTGAAAAAAGTCAAAAAAATAAAGTATTAAGATATGGGCTGACATGGCATGGGTCCCCCATAATCATGCGGCTCTTTTCCATGTGAAGGCCATTAAAACTTTGGATAGTTTTATAAAGTTTTGAGTTACATGTTAAAGGGAATGACGTCAACCACCTGTGATTCACGCCAACCCAAAACAATATTGCGATGGGATGGAGGGTGGACCCCTCATCCACGATAAGGTTTTTAAAAACTTTGGTTTAAATGTGGTGTATCATATAATATATTTTGTGGAGAATACAAATGAAGTAGTTGAGGGATAACGCCATCTCCATGACTCACGCACGTGGGTAGTGTTGATTTTTCTGAGCAGCATCGAGAGCCATTCTCTTCAGAGAATGGGACCACCTGGTCCGGGACAACAATGAAGACTCAACCCAGTGTTGAGTGACCATTCTGTTGAATGGTAGATATCTACTCTGAGACCATGATATAGACCCAGATCTGCCCTAGGTAGACTCAACCTTGTGTTGAGTAAGACATCTGGTCCGGGACCACGATGTAGACCAGTCTAGGACTGGTAGACTTAGCTTAGTTCTGAGTAGCCATTCTCTTGGAGAATGAAGACACTGTAAGCCCTAGACCGGGTTTGGGCATGTGTGTGGCACTTTGACCCTTGATCTATGGGCTTGGTGTGCTTCTCCAAGGATTAGCTACCCTTGGTTAAATTACCCTAGTACCAGATCTAGGTGTCACACAATGTGTGAGGTAAAAGTATTAATAACTCTCTTGGTTTATGATGATGTACTTTTGAAATCAAAAAGGTACCACAGGTAATGACCACAGGGGCACTTGGACAAAGGTCAAAGTCAAAAGTCAATTTAAATAAAGACTTTTGTACCACAAGAAAAGGACCACAGGTGGAAACAAAATTAAATAAGGACTTTTGGTAAAATTCAAAGGAAAAATAAAAGTACCCTTTTTGGTAAAAGTGAAAGTGAAATTAGGAAAAGAATAAAAATATTATTATTTTTATTTTTTCCAAATCTTGTCCACCTACAGGTGAACAAAGGCTATAAAAGAAGATCAAGCCTTCTCATTTGAGATATACACTTTTGCTCTCATAGGTGAAGAAGACTATCTTATGTTCAAACCCTCAGCTAGGGTTTTATCAGCAAAATCCATCTTTAGCATTTTTGCACAACCATCTTCAGCATTCCATTTTTTGGGCAGCCTTCTTCATTTTTCTAGGCAGCTGAGATATGTTCTGTGGGCAGCTTTTTCCATTTTCAGGCAACTGGACAGCCTCTTCCTTCTCTCCGAACAACCTCAGCAAGATCCGGGCAGCTCATGCAGATCCGGGCAGCTCTGATTTTTGGGCAGCCATTTTTCGGGGGCAGCTCTATTGTTTCTTTTTTGGCCTGCCTCTATTCTTCGGGTAGCCCATATTGGACTCGGCCTCCTTCTTTCAGCCCACGAGCTGCTACCCGTGAGGGTCAGGGAATCTTGCCAACCCTCGGGTAGCATACCTGTGAGGGTTTGGTAGGTTGCCAACCCTCGGGCAGCAAAAATCTGCCCAAACAAGACAGCGGGAAAGAGAGAGAAACGGGCAGCAGACAGGAAGGTACGGGAAGCAGAAAGGAAAGTACATTTTCGGGCAGTCTGCTATCTTTCAGACAATCTGATATTTTTTATGCAGGAGAGAGAAAAACTTCAGTTCTCTAAAGAAGCCCTAATTTGGGAAAAAATTGTAACTTCTGGAAATTGTGGTTAAATTATCAGTCTGGGTTTTTTACTGATAATTTTCATTGTGACTGTGGTAAATTCCAGAACTGGAATTGAGGAACTTCTTGAAGAATTTTTTCTGAGTCATCTCATTTATGAGATGAGCTATTAATGCTTTTGGGTTTTTTGTCCTTTGAAGGTTTCCCCAGGGAAAAATCTTGTGTCCATGTGTGCTGATGTGATTAATGTGTTTATACTGCACTGTTGATTTGTTTAAGTTATCTGCAAATTTTTGAAAGTTTATGCTAATGCTAAAAATTCAACATGGTATCAAAGCTTAGCATGTGAAAACACAGTAAAGGGACATTGTTGTTTCTCATTAGATCTTAGAATAAGATTTGCAGATCTAACATTAGGATAAGTTACAGAGATGGCTACCGTGGGTTTCCAACCGGAAGAGAAGCTCTCTGGTTCAGTAAACTTCAATTCCTGGAAGGCCAGGTTGACAGCCATTCTTGATGAGAATGACTTGAATGACATTGTTCTTAATGTCACAGAAGAGCCAACTACAAATGCTGGTAGGCTTGCCTACAAGAGGAAGCAAGGTAAGGCCAGAAGAGTTATTTATGATTCTATCAAAGAAGAATTGATGCCTAACATCACATCCTTGAAGACTGCTAAAGAATGTTATGATACATTGGTAAACCTCTATGAAAAGAAGGCTCCCAGTCAAAAGAGAGTCTTGAAGAAGAGGCTACAAACTTTGAAGCTAAACAGAGATGACAGTGTTCGTTCCTTCACCAAGATCAAACAGGTAAGAGATCAACTCCTTGTTATTGGTGTTATTGTTGATGATGATGATCTTGTACAAACAGTGGTTG
This sequence comes from Pseudotsuga menziesii, assembly GCA_001517045.1. Taxonomy (NCBI): domain Eukaryota; kingdom Viridiplantae; phylum Streptophyta; class Pinopsida; order Pinales; family Pinaceae; genus Pseudotsuga; species Pseudotsuga menziesii. The sequence continues at coordinate 137,102 of LPNX010645835.1, forward strand.
ATGGTCTCCCAAGCTCTTGGGAAACATTCATGGCATCCGTCTGTGGACGAGAAAATCAGCCAACCTTTGAAAGGCTTTGGCATGATTGCATACAAGAAGAAGTAAGGAACACTGACAAGGTAATCAAGTAGGATAACCTTACACTTGTAGCAAACACCAAAAAGTTCAAGAAACCTTTCCCTTGGCAAAAGAAAGGGAAGAAACCTCGGGGTAAGTTTTCTGACAAGTCTAAGATTGAATGTTATACTTGTCACAAATTTGGACATTATGCTAGAGACTGCAGGAAGAACAAGAAGAAACCCAAGAGAAGGTTTCATGCATCTGCTGCAGAAGCAGAGGAAGAAAAAGATGAAGAACCAAAGAAGAAGAAGAAAATCAAGGCTAATAAAACGGATGAGCCTAGAAGAGAGTACTATTTGATTTCTGCTCTAACTGGTTCTTTCTCAGCTTGCTCCACTTCTTGGTTGGTGGACAGTGGTGCCTTCAAGCACATGACAGGTATCAGTGGTACCCTTACTAGTTACAGAAAGAAGAAATTCACCACTCAGGTAGAACTTGGAGATGACTCCACTTACAAGATTGAAGGAGTTGGCTCAACTTCACTTCAACTTGACTCAGGTAGGGTTCTTCAGATTGATGATATTCATTATGTTCCTGGTTTAAAGAAGAATCTTTTATCTGTTGTTGGTTTAGAAGACAAGGACCACAAAGTCCTCTTTATGGACAAGAAGGTCTTTTTATGGGCAAAAGAAACAGATCTAGACTCTCTAGTACAGATTGGGGTTCGAGAGGGAAACCTTTACAAGGCTTCCAAAGTCTCCACTCATGCTTTGGTACATCACTCAGTCGATCCTTGTGAACTTTGGCACAGAAGGTGGACACCTTCACTACACAACTCTCCCAGGATTGCAAAAGATGGTCACAAGTAGATTGCAGAAGATGGTCACAGGTATGCCAGAAATTTCTCCAAAACATGAAGGAATCTGTAAAGGATGTGCTCTAGGTAAGAACACTAAGAAATCCTTTCCCAGAAGCAAGAGTAGATCTAAATGTATTTTGGATTTGATTCATTCTGACATTTGTGGGCCCATGTCTTCACCCTCCTTGAGTGGGTGTTTATATTATGTCTTGTTTATTGATGACTACTCTCGGAAGTCTTGGATTTACTTCCTTAAGGCCAACAGTTAAACCTTTGACAGGTTCAAAGAGTTCAAAACACTAATTGAAAATCAAACTGGCAGGCACATTTGTTTCTTGAGATTAGATAACGAAGGTGAGTATGAATCTAATGAGTTTGATTATTTTTGTCGAGAAGCAGGAATCAAGAAAGAGCTGACAGTGCCTTACAACTCTCAGTAAAATGGGGTTGCAGAAAGGAAGATTAGAACGATCTGTGAGGCTGCTAAATCCATGATCACTGATCTAGATCTTCCTTTGTCTTTATGGGTTGAAGCTACCGGAACTGCAGTATACATTCAGAACAGAAGCCCACATGCTATCTTGGGTGAAAAGACTCCTGAAGAAGTCTTTACCAAGAAGAAACCTGCAGTTGATCACATGAGCATATTCGGTACTCCTGTGTATGCTCATGTTCCGAAAGAAAAGAGGGCTAAGCTAGAGCCCTCCGGTAAGAAAGGTATCTTTGTTGGGTCAAGTGATTGCTCGAAGGCTTATCGAGTATATACACCTGGACAGAGGCACATTGAGGTCAGCAAAGATGTGATCTTCCATGAGGAAGCGGTGTTTCGTAAAACACTAGAGCTTTCATCGAAAGATATAGTTGCCCAACTTGAGTTTCCAGATTCAAAAATTCACAAGGAGGAAGAGGAATTTGATGATCAAATTCCAGATGTTCCTGAGAACATTGAAAGTCCACTAGAAGAACTACTTGAAGTTCCTCCTTCCAAAAGGAGACCTGCATGGTACCGAGAGACAGTACAAGAAGCCGAGAAGCATAAAGTTCCTCCAGGGACTTTCAAAGAAAGCATAAGACCACAGAAGTACTCTAGTCTTATGAGTCAGCTTATCAGATTAGAACCTTCATCATACGAAGATGCAGCAAGTAAACAAGTATGGGTTGATGCCATGATTGAAGAGTATAAGTCAATCATGAAGAATGATGTTTGGGAAGTTGTTCCCAGACCTGTAGGAAAGTCAATAGTGACTTCCAGATGGCTTTATAAGATCAAGCATGCTGTAGATGGCAGTGTGGAGAAGTATAAAGCCATATTCGTAGCTTGTGGCTTCACTCAGAAAGAAGGAATTGACTATGACGAGACATTTGCACCTGTTGCCAAGTACACTACCATCAGAACCATCATTTCACTTGCTGCAGTTTTCGGATGGAAGCTACATCAGATGGATGTAAAGACAGCCTTTCTCAATGGTAAGATTGAGGAAGAAGTTTATATTGAACAACCTAAAGGCTTTGTTACTCATGGGAAGAAGACCCATGTATGTAAACTGAAGAAAGCCTTGTATGCGCTAAAACAGGCTCCGAGAGTCTGGTATGCTAGGATGGATGGATTTCTCCATAGTTTGGGTTTTCCCAAAAGTACAGCTGATTCTAACTTGTACTTTAAAGTTGTTCATAATCATGTCTTGATACGTGTTCTATATGTAGATGACTTGTTTCTTGCAGGTGATGAACAATTGATAGACCGGTGTAAGAGGGATCTTACCTCTGAATTCGAGATGAAACATCTCGAATTGATGCATTACTTCCTTGGCTTAGAACTCTGACAAAAGCCAGGTGAAATCTTCCTGACGCAAGGAAAGTATGCACTAGATATCTTGCAGAAATTTGGGATGCAGGACTGCAAGTCCATGAGCGTACCAATGACTACCAACTTGACAAAGTTGCGGGATTCAGCCTCTAGTTCACAGAGTGTGGACTCTACTCTATACAGACAGCTCATTGGTTCCCTGAAGTATCTCGTGCATACGAGACCAGACATCTGCTACACAGTGAATGCACTGAGTCAGTTCATGTCAGATCCGAGGCACAAACACTTGGTAGCTGCTAAACATGTACTCAGGTATGTGCGAGGTACTATCACATATGGGCTCAGGTATACTTCCAGCAGTGGAGTATTGTTATCTGGATACTCAGATTTAGATTGGGCTGGCAGTGCAATTGATCGGAAAAGTACCTCTCGTTATTGCTTCAGTATGGGATCAACAATGATCTCTTGGTCCAGCAGGAAGCAGGGTTCCATAGCTCAGAGTACAGCTGAGGCAGAGTATATTGCTGCAAGCGATGCCTGCAAGGAAGTAGTTTGGCTCCGAAAGTTGTTATCTAATCCATTCGAGGGAAAGCTTGACTCAACGATCATCCATTGCGATAATCAGAGTTGCATAAAGCTTTTAGAGAATCCAGCGTTTCATGACAGATCGAAACACATTAAAATGAGGTATCATTTCATCAGAGACCTAGTGCAGAGAGGTGCTCTAAAGTTGTACATTCGTACAGATGAACAGATTGCAGATATCTTGACCAAGCCTTTGACAGCATCAAAGTTCGTGTACTTTAGTGACAGGCTTGGTATGGCAGAGAATGCCTCTCTCGCTGAGAGGGAGTGTTGATTTTTCTGAGCAACATCGAGAGACCTTCTCTTCCAAGAATGAGACCACCTGGTCCAGGGCCACGATGAAGACTCAACCCAGTGTTGAGTGACCATTCTGTTGAATGGTAGATATCTGATCTGGGACCATGATATAGACCCAGATCTGCCCTAGGTAGACTCAACCTTGTGTTGAGTAAGACATCTGGTCCAAGACCACGATGTAGACCAGTCTGGGACTGGTAGACTCAACTTAGTTCTGAGTAGCCATTCTCTTGGAGAATGAAGACACTGTAAGCCCTAGACTGGGTCTGGGCATGTGTGTGGCACTTTAACCCTTGATCTATGGGCTTGGTGTGCTTCTCCAAGGATTAGCTACCCTTGGTTAAGTTACCCTAGTACCAGATCTAGGTTTCACACAGTGTGTGAGGTAAAAGCATTAATAACTCTCTTGGTTTATGATGATGTACTTTTGAAATCAAAAAGGTACCACCGGCGCACTTGGAAAAAGGTCAAAGTCAAAAGTCAACTTAAATAAAGACTTTTGTACCACAGGTGGAAACAAAATTAAATAAGGACTTTTGGTAAAAGTCAAAGGAAAAATTAAAGTACCCTTTTTGGTAAAAGTGAAAGTGAAATTAGGAAAAGAATAAAAATATTATTATTTTTATTTTTTCCAAATCTTGTCCACCTACAGGTGAACAAAGGCTATAAAAGAAGATCAAGCCTTCTCATTTGAGATATACACTTTTTCTCTCACAGATGAAGAAGACTATCTTATGTTCAAACCCTCAGGTAGGGTTTTATCAGCGAAGTCCATCTTCAGCATTTTTGCGCAGCCATCTTCAGCATTCCATTTTCTGGGCAGCCTTCTTCATTTTTCCGGGCAGCTAAGATATTTTTTGTGGGGAGCTTTTTCCATTTTCGAGCAACTGGACAGCCTCTTCCTTCTCTTCGAACAACCTCAACGAGATCTGGGCACCTCACACAGATCCGGGCAACTTTGATTTTTGGGCAACCGTTTTTTTGGGGCAGCTCTGTTCTTTCTTTTTCGGGCTGCCTCTATTCTCTGGGCAGACCATATTGGACTCGGCCTCCTCCTTTCAGCCCACAGGCTGCTACCCGTGAGGGTCTGGGCATCTTTCCAACCCTTGGGTAGCATACCCAGGAGGGTTTGGCAGGCTTCCAACCCTCAGGCAGCAGAGATCTGCCCAAACAAGACAGCGGACAGGAGAGAGAAACAGGCAGCAGACAAGAAGGTACGGGCAGCAGACAGGAAAGTACATTTTTGGGCAGTCTGCTATTTTTCAGACAATCTGATATTTTTTATGCATGAGAGAGAAAAACTTCAGTTCTTTGAAGAAGCCCTAATTTGGGAAAAAATTGTAACTTCTGGAAATTGTGGTTAAATTATCAGTCTGGGTTTTTGACTGATAATTTTCATTGTGACTGTGGTAAATTACAGATCTAGAATTAAGGAACTTTTTGAAGAATTTTTTCTGAGTCATCTCATTTACAAGATGAGCTATTAATGCTTTTTGGATTTTTGTCCTTTGAAGGTTTCCCCAGTGAAAAATCTTGTGTCCATGTGTGCTCATGTGATTAATGTGTTTATACTACACTGTTGATTTGTTTAAGTAGATCTGCAAATTTCTAAAGTTTATGCTAAAGCTAAAAATTCAACAGGTAGTTGCATTGGCGCTTCATGGAGGCGGCGAGTAGTTGGAGTCGGGCCGCCTATCTCATGGGAGGTGGCACCTCCTCCTTAGTGACCACTCCACTCTACTCAGGACATCTCTCTGTTAACTCTCAAAAAAACTGAAATCCTTCCGTCCATGTAGGTAGGACCCCCCTGGGTCTCTCTTGGCTATTTAAGTGGGCTCCCGGTTCATTGTTTCTCATGGTCAGAGGACTGGAGGCTCCGCCCAAGCTATGAAGCTTTGTACTGTAACTATTTTTCTGATTAATAGAAAGACTTTGGAGGTCCATGGTGTGTTGCATTACTGTGTGGATGAATATTGTCATTGGCATATGAGGTAACTGTATCGCTGCTTTTTTTTTTTATTGAATGTGGCGATCTATCTGGCCTTCAGATTGTTGTTAACATATAGGGTAAATGATTCTAGTTTGATTTCATTTACCATTCTATGCTTATAAAGATCTAGGAGTAGCAGACTGTACTAGGTTGTACTTATGCTCTCTCAAACTTCATTTCTTGGAATACCAGATTTGATCCCCTTTGTGCAAGTATTGTTAGTGATGCAGGTTTCCCAGCTTGATTAGAGTGGATGATCTCAGTTGAATCTACCATTCTTCCAACAATTTTAAGAAAGACATAGTCCCTCTGCTTCCCACCACTAAATTCCTTAGATCTAGGAAATCTGCTTGAGCATTTCCTTCTTCCTTCTTTCCTTCACCTTCAAAATCAAACTTTATCTTTGGTTCTGGTTACTTTGTAAAATGCTTAAGTAAATTAGTTTCTTTTAAAAGATTATTCAAAGGCTGATTTATTTAAGTACATTGCTAGATCCTAATCTTAAAGCTTTATTCAGAGTAGATCTAGATTGATTAAGTACTTAGGCTTATTGTTTATCATTCAAGTACTTAATTTTTATGTTCTTAATGCTTTATTTGGCACATTTGGTGCATTACAGGTGGCTGGTTTTTCAGTTTTATCGCCAAGAGAAGGAGAAGTGCTACCGGAAAATCAAGGGTCTAAGTTGTTCAAAGACCTCCTAAAGCACCATTCTTGATCTTGTCTTTCTCTAAAAACCTGTAAGCCTTTGGATCCAGATTTGTAAGGACCATTGGCATCCACCTCAAGCATTGTAAATACCATAATAAAATATTTGGAGTAGGCTCCTTAAAAGGGAGCCCACTCCCCATCCCCCTGGGGGGATTTGCGTCGGTGCACTTTTTTCATGGTTTTGCTTTTGTTAGTGTAGTTTTTCTTTACAATTCTATATACTTTGTCATTTCCAATTTCAATTTTGTTGCAAAGTAATACAAATACTAACCCCACAACTTCTCGAGTTGGTTCCAGAGGGAGTCTAGAGCCTAGATCAATGTCAAAGAGAGAGCATGAGGCTCTTCTCTCAACAAGCCAACTTGGTACGAGATGACATTGATGGGTGACATTGATGGAGATGCAGAGTGCAGTGGATGCAGCTGGGAAGTCTTCCAGTTCAGAGAGAGTAGCCGTAGTAGTAGAGGATTTGATGGATCTAGGTGTATGCTTCTCCGAATGTACCTTCCTTGCTAAGAGTGAGTGATGGATTTTGTAGCTCGGACAAGTACTTCAACATGAGGGTGTCTAGCATTTAGAAGTCGTCTAAAATAGTGGCCCTCTGAACAAACTTTGTAAAAGATGATTTTTAAAACACTTCATGTAAATATAAAAGGGTAACTTCACAAATCTCAATGAGAGATTAAGTCGTAGTTGTTGATCTATGTCTTAAGTGATCTCAAAAACAGTTTAAATTTTAAGTCCCAACCATTGGATTAGATCTAAGGGTCAATATTGAAGAGCCCATGGTATTAGAGGATTCATGGCATTCATCAGTGTTATCAGAACCGGTCTGGTTCAGGCAAAAACGACCGGTTTGACCGGTTTACAGGGTTTTCTGGTACTGTCAGGCCCCCAAACCGCTTGAGCCAGATTTTGAACATGAATCGACTGGTTCCCTATAGAAGCGTCCCAAAACTGCCAAATTGGTCGATTTTGACTGGTTCCGTACGGAACCAGTCAGGTTCTGATAACATTGATATTGATAGGATGTCCCATGGTTTTGCATGTGGTTGAGGACTATAAAAGAATCTATGGAGAATTGTATAGTACCACAGTTAGAGGAGTGAGTCATATCTCGTGTTGGGAAGGGATTGGTGAGAGATCAGATCTGAGAGAGGGAGTCTCTTAGAGGCTTCGAAAGGAGAGATTCACTCAAGCCAAGGTTTGTTAATATTGTTGAGGGTTTAGGCACAGATTGCAATGGGAGTGAGTCAATAAGGTCTCTGGAGCTCTGTAAACTGCAAGTGCTATTTTAAATCTGCAATAAGAAGACAAATTGTTTGTTGGTTTTACCCAGGGATTGGGGTTTCCAGGGTAAACCTCAATGTGTCAAATGTGATGATTTCATGTGTTCTTTTAGGTTGTGTATCATTTCTTAAGTAAATCAGTGTATTGCTATTTCTGATTCAGTTTTATGTGTTAAATTAAGACTGGTATAAAAATCAGCGATTAAATATCAATGAGATCTGGTTCACTAATTGCTCCCTAGGGTTCATGTTCTATTTTCAGTCTCTTCATAAGCAATATCTTTTCTCAGCTACTCCCACAATGCATTTGTACTTTATACTTAGCAGTCCCATTGTCCTATTTGTGGTCACTTGTTAGACATTAATATTATTATCTTATTTTATCTTGTCTAATTACATAATTTACATCCTACCTGGATTTCATCTATCTTTCATTCTTATGTTGGATTTCGTTATGAAATGAATTATTGATCATTTCATGGACTATAATGGCTTCAGCTTTGCATTAATTACAAAAGCCATCCCACTCTTTTTTCTACGCTCTCCCCAAGTCCTAGAGGTCTCAATGCTATTCTGAAAATTCAACTTGCTAGAGAACCGAGATGCAATGACAAAGCAAAAAGGCGTGTTAACAAAAAAGCAGAGAGACCTTGAAGAGGAATCTGTCATTCCTTAATACAGAAAAGATGGTGGACATTTCATGTGTAGAAAGAAAAATAACAGCTATAATGTGCTCAGAATGTATCATGGCAGACCAATTTCCACCATAGAATTCGATCATAACAATGTTTCCATACTTCGCTAGACACTTTGAAACAGTAAATCCTAGAATTTTACATCCAAGGAAAAGTAACAGGGAGTAAGAGCTACAAGCAACACTTTGAATTTTGAAACATCCATCATGGCTTTCAAACCTGATTAGAAGACTCCTAACAGAAACAAATCTTGAATAGTTGGCCGAATTTGGCCACATACATTTAACAATAAAAACTACCCACAAGTAAATGTGTAACCACACCAACGTTACATCAAATATATTAACACTACCCTAAAGGTTTTTGAAGACAATTTTCAAAAAGATGTTGCAGAAATTACCTGTCTATGGCCTCCACATGACACTAAAGCATTGCAGCCTTTACAGTCCATTGTAGTTTGGCATAGCACAGGAAGCGAGAACTGAACTGAAAGAAAGGGCCTGCAGAGAAATAGTAAAGTGTCATTAAAACCTTCTAACATTTTATTATGTTTGTCACAAATAGGAAAAGAACCCTTCATTAATAATTGCTACATTGCTACAAACCTTTCTTCACTTTCACCAGTAACAGAGAAAATATATGGCAGAAGCTGCTGAAATTTATTTTGGTATGCTGATGGAGATTCTGCAAGGTATCTGTAGGGACATTTAATCTACACATTATTCTTAAGAAATTACCATGGAAACATTCATAGTAGAAAAACCCAGAAAGAATGTCATATTGAGCATCAATAATCATGTGTATAGTAGAAGTGTCACTCAGACCAGTCAGTGAATAAATTACTAAGGTGGCATTCATTTCATTTGAAAAATTTTAAACTTTCTTCCAGACTACAGAGCCTCATTTTAAATGTAGCAGATCCTATCACAATAGGGATTTGGGACACAATTTTCTGTCACCTCATGATCCTACTCTCTCCTAAACAAAGAAAATATGCCTAAGTAGAGGCTGATCAAGCTAAAGAACTCCCCTTGGTAATCAAAATCAAGTTTGACGGCACTGTTAAGCTACTACCGGCAAACTATCCAAATATTCCATATGCTTGCCTTGCCTGTTGAGTTCTAAACCATCAAGTTAAGGACTGTCCTCTGGTTAGACCAATAAGTGATCAGATGACACAAATAAAAACAAAAAGCTGAAGAAACTCCTGAGGAAACTAGTAAAGGGAAGCAAAAGGCCAAAAAAGGGAAAAAGGAGATGGTCCCCAAAAAAGGTAGCTGAATCTGAAGGCTACCCAAAGTTATCAAGAACTTATACTATGAAAAGCCTCCTCCCAAGGAACTCAACGACTGCCCTCATAACCAGTTGTGAATTTATATTTCGATCTGGAAAAAACAGTCTGCGTGCAGAACAACAAAAGGATCCTATCAAGAGTCAAGACTATGATTCTTCAGAATTCAACTAAACAATGTCATTGAAGCTTTGTGAAGGAAACTGCAAATATGGGGGGGTGTTCAGAAGTAATTTCAATTTTCACCTCATGAATCTCCAGAGCATTCTCCTGATGCGATGGTGTTTTTCAACAGCAGCTCTTGCTAGTTCATCACATCTCTGAATCTTTGGAAGACAGTGAGTCAACAACGGACAAGAAGAATCAACTGGGAGGTCGACTGGGTGGTCAACTAAGAAGTCAACTAGGAGACCAACTAAGCTATCGACTGGTCAGGCAGTTAGAACAGAATAGTTGACTAGACTGCAGAACAACGCAAAGATTATCAAGGCCATTATGTGCCCTAACCAATCTATGTCGACCTCGACTTCCTCACTGCAAGGGAGTTCGTTGCATCTTGGTGCTATATAAGATAGCCCTATGGGTCAATCTAAGTGTGTAATGAAGCCCTCGGGAGCATATAAGAGCACCCAGATGTTCAGTAAGGGTATGTGTACCCCCTAGCAGATATGCTTCTCATGTCACATTGCTTTCCTCCATCCATGAGGCTTCAAGTTGTCTTGAGGAGGAGAGGTGTGATGCCTTGATCAATAATGATGTTGAGATTGATTCCAAGTTTGTAGCTGATGGGAGTAATGTAGAGTACAGAAACAGGATTGATGGATTCACCCAAACAGAGGGAGTTGCCAACTTGCCTGTGAAGTTACTCTTGGTTCAAAGTTCTCTCTAGATAAGGGAGTTGACCTAGCTCACATTACTTCAGTTATCGGAGTAAGCTGCATGAGAGGGATTCTCATGTTCACATGTTGTTGATATCCTTGCATGGGTTGTTACCTTTACCACGAGCTTGGTACCTCAAGAATCAGGATCGAGGAGTTGCCTTGTGCAGATTTCTATCCTTGTGACTCAGACTGATAGATGTGATCCACTTGTCTTGATCTTGTACGGAAATGTGAATTATTTTATAGGATATCCTAGACAGCTCATGATGTTGTCTGTTGATCCACTTGTCTTGGCCCATGTTGTTGACTTGAGGGATGATGGAGTTTAGCATGTTGCTTTTGTTCCAACATTATGTTCCTTCACATTCGGAGGATTGAAATGTATTGATAGATCATAGTATCGATCACAACTCATCTTTAGTAGACTGATAGATTCTATGACCATCGCAGGTACAAATTTGCATGTGGCAGGTTTGGTGCAGCAAAGGGAATCAAGAGGTGTCGATGTAAACACTTTCTACGTATAGGAGTGATAGCTTTCGGGTTAATCCAAAAGCGTTTACACCATGTTTAGTGTATTGGCAACTAAATGGTTATGTTTCCGCCAAATTCGCACCTTGGGTAACGTGGCATAAATCTTCAAGCCACTGGGTGCGACCTTGGGGGCAAGCTTGAGCCAAGTGATGTCACCTGATACTCAGCTCCTCCGTCTAGGCCAAACTCCTAACGAAGCCAAGGGGGGTGGTCCCTATGAAATGTAAAATCTAAGGCTTTTATTCTACGAAAGCAAAGATTGATTCTAGGAGTTTAATGTGAAATGGACAAAATGTCACAACAGACTATTGCAAGGTAAAAAATCATATCAACACCATATGATAGTGCAAACAACATTCACGGCATCTTGCAATATTTTGAAATACTATTACCCATTCAAATAAGACTATTTGCAAATAATGTTTCACCAACCTACTGGTTCCCTAGGTTGAGGTGGAGACATAAATTTTGTAATAGGGAAGATATAGGACCCAAAAGGACCTTAGTTTACCATATTCACATTAAAATGGGTCACATAAATAATAAATGTTAAGAAAATAGGGTGGCATTGGTTCATGGAGACACTTGTGGATTCTTTGGGTGACTAGATTCCCCCACACACTTGGCATGACCTTCATCCAAATTTAAATCCATGAGGAACGTAACAGTCTTGGAGGGTGATGTGGTGTCACATAACCTATCATGAACCAAGGAATTCAAATTAGGATAGGAAAGTAACTCCCATAGAAGAGGAAGAGACTAAGAAGACAATGTGTGCCACTTGGAAGGAGATTCCTGTTAGTATTGTAACTTCGGAAGATATTCTATTGTACTTTTATTGTATTCTCCTTTGGAGATGTTATTCCCTCGTTCGGAGATGTCCTTGATGTAATTGGTCATGTAAAAGTCACAAGGTAAAACCTTCGTTGTAATTTGGGGCAATAGTACCCACACAAGTAATATATAAAATGTATTTTCAGTCTTCCTAGGTAGGTCGGCCCTAATTAGAGAACCTGGCCAACCTAGTTAGTTATTTGAGTCACTCACCGGATGAATATAAATAGGAGAGGTGCCTCTCTCATTCAGATACACTTTGCACTTAAGCACACGCATGCACGCGTGAGAGAGAGAGAGAGAGTATATTGTGGAAGAGGAACAACAATTCTTGTTCTTGGTATTTTACACTGTACTTAGTCAAATTATATATAGAGGAAGTTTTACTGGGTTTTCTTCCCCATGAGGGTTTCCCAAGATAAATCTCTGTGTTCTTTTGTGTTGTTGTGCTTGTCTTTCTTTCAGTGATCCTTTGCTTATGGTTACGATGTTATGATGTTTTTAAATCTTGCATAATGATTAAAAGTCTAACATGGTATCAGATCCATCTTGAAAGAAGTCTTTGTGCAACCAAAACAATGCTACAACTGTAGCTATTGGAGATTAGGGTTTCATGCCTGAAAAAACCCTAGAAGGAAAAATCTAGTCATCTTGGAATTTTCGCTATAACTCAAGATTGGCGAAGGCTCAGGAGCTGAAACTTTTATGTGACAAACATTAAATCTTAATGTACCTTGTATGCAAGTTTAAGCCCCAGATTTGCTTTAATTCCTCCAAATCAAGGTTCTAGCCTCTCCCATAATTCAGCCTTAAACGTGTGACCTAGGGAATCCAATTCAACAAACTTCTCATAATTCAACAAACTTGTACAGACTATTAACTATGGGGACATGTGACTTGAAATAAGTCACCTTGGAAAACTTCTCGTATGTCCCACTTGGTGAGTCCAATAATTCTATTACCTGTGGGGTTGGAAAGAAGACAAACTAGGATACCTTAGGACAATGTTTCATACCTTGAGGAGCAAAAAATTCGGATCTATAGCAGAAACAAGATCAGCCAATTCTGCAGAAGAAATTGGAGAAAAACTAGGGCTTCATGTTCCAGGAAATTCCCTCCATCGATCAGTTGAAAAAGGAGGAATATAGAACTCGTTTTAGGAAGGCGCATATTTCTATGTAAGAAGTTTCTCATTTTGTGGATTTTGAATTTTTGACCTAACACTACTGTCGGGAAAAACTAGGACATTATATATTTTGCAGTTCTATCCACAGTTTTGGGAAAATAAGTATTCTACTCAACTCACCTTGAGGAGGCTCATCTTTCTATACAATCAGATAAGAAAGATACCTAAGTTGAAAAATTAGGGTTTATCTATCAAACCCTAGGGCCACCAGAAGTAGTATTGCAGAAGAGCTTTCAAGCAAGCATCAAGTTGAAGCAATCTCATTGGTAAGTTTTATCCTCTCTATTTACATTTGAGGTTCCCATTTTTATCATGATGACAAACAATACCAAGCTTGAGGACAAAGAGTCGAGGACTTCTAAGCATGGAAGTATAAAGCGTTCTCATACTTGAAGAAGCATGACATGGAGAACTATGTCAAAGAAGAAGTTGCAGATCCAAAGGGAGATGAAATCAAAGCAAAGCACAAGAAGGACCTAGTCAAAAGCAAGATGAGTATTTCCGTCTCCATTGGATATCACATGTATCCTCCTTGAAGACTACCAAGCACATGTTCCATGCAATGAACAACTTGTACGAAGATGACCTTGAGAACTCAACTCAAGGATGTTAAGATGCAAATGTCAGAAAACATTCAATGTTACTTCACAAGGAGATCTCAGCTCAAGGACCAATTAGAAGCCATTGGAGACAATGTCAAAGAAGCAGAAGCATAGATTACAACTTTGAATGGTCTTCTTCAATTAAGGGAGTTGTTCTAGAAGGAAGATCACCTATGGAGGAATGCATGTAAGAAGAAGCTTGATTGATGGAAAAAGAAGAAGAGATGGACGAATATGACAATCTATCCCTAACTCATGCCAAGAAAAGAAAGAATAAGAAGGAAGAACATCCCCACAAAGAATAAAAGCACTTCAGAAGAAGGACATCTCACAACTCAGATGTTCAGTTGTGATGAGAACACACACTTTGCGAAAGAATGTCCCAAGAAGGAAGACTGGAAGGATGATATGATGAAAACGTACCAGTCAATCATACATAATGATGTTTGGATATGATTTCGAGACATGAAGGGTAGTTTTGTAAAGTATTCCAAGTAGATCTACAAGATCAAGTATACAACAGATCAAAGTATCAAAAGATACAAAGAAAGGTTCGTGGTTTCTATCAGAAAGAGAGAGTCGATTATGGAAAGACACTGTTGTAGGGGCTAGACACACCTCTTCAGTAGTGAATATTACACTAGACAGATGGTGTAATAAAAATAGAAGAAAAGATTGAGCAACCTTCAGGGTTTGAGACTCTCTACAGAGAACCGCCTATGCACAAAAGGATTTGTATAAGCTCAGTAGGCACCCATGGGATATCACATATAGTTACATGAGGAGATTCAGGATCAACTAGAGTGATGAAGATCCCTACTTTTACTACAAGGTTGAAGATAAAATCCTACAAAGGATGAGAAGATCATAGATGGGTGCACGAGAAAATTTGCAATAAAGTTCGAGATGGAAGATCTTGATATCTAGGGACCTTGATAGGTGACATAGATGGATACACAGAAGATTAGTAGTGGAGGAGGCTAACTGTCACTCCAATGACCTAATGCAAAGAGTACAAGATGCAGAAGGAGGATGGTGATCCACCACATAGGGAGTGACTATGGTAGATCTAAAAGTTCGAGAATCTTGACGTGATTCTTGGGATTAGAGGTATGATAAAATCCAGAGGATATTTTCCTTATCCAAGAAAAATGTGAAGGGAAAATGGTGTTGTACCTAAAGGGTAAAATTGAGTATGGTATCATATGCGTGAGACCAGAGAATCTACCTACAGAGATATGATGAAATTGACTAGGTTGGCAGTGCCACAAACAAAAAGATCACTCCAACATGTTGCACAAAGCAGTCGAGTGTTTCTCGTAGTGCAATCAAGGATGAATATATATTGCAGCTGAGAAGAAAGCAAGGGAATATTCCTCAAGTGATGAGGAATATGATCCGTAAGAATTCTACAGATGAAGATGCATATCATACTCTTATCCATTTCAACATTGGATAAGAAGGGATGCATTGGTGGGATACACAGATTCAACACCAATACACAGTTCTATGTGATCTATGGTGTAAGAAGACTTGCTTAGTATTTTCAATCATGAGCAAGATAGGAACATGTCCTCAGAATGAGACAATGAAGTTGAACACATTGGCATAGACTCCAGTAATTCAAGAAGAAATAGATCAAGATGGAGTCTACCAAACAAACAAAGATAAGTATTTGAATTGTCATTTTCAATATATCTAGTTGTTCAGTTATGTACATAGATATGTTCCTAGATTAAGGAAGTGTATTATGCATGTTAGAGTATTTTTCATTTATGAACAATTTAATGCTAATATTCATATGATGGGTAAGTGGCTTATGGTGTTGTACACCATTCCATTACTACTTATCTAGAATGAAACGTGTTGGCTAACATAATGTCTTGGTAGAGATGGAAGACATCTAGAAAGTTACCGTATGTATACAGGATATGGATGAATGTTGTATTAGCTGAAATAGTTGCATAGTTATATAACACATATCTTTATGCATAAGAATTTGTCATTATGAATATGTTATGAAATGTTTCTAATCATACAACTGTATTTGACTTGTAGGAAGGATTGTATGCAATCACCTACAAGAGAAGAAATGATGAAGTTGCATATGTACGATGAAGTAGTGTATGTACAAGAGAAGAAATGATGAATTTGCGGATGTACAATGCAGTTGTGGATGTACAAGAGAAGAATGATGCAGTTGCACATGCACAAAAGAAGAATGATGCAAGTTGTGGATGTATGATGCAGTTGCGGATGTACAAGAGGAGAATGATAAAGAACAAATTGTAGAAGGGAGATGTAAAGCTCAAGTATGTTCCTACAGAGGAACATGTGGCAGATGTGTTGACTAAGCCTATGTCTCATGTAAAGTTTGTATACTTTCGAGACAATCTTCGTGCAGTCCGAAAGAACCTCCCTCGAAAGAGGGAGTGAAGAAGATGGTAGAAGGTTGCAGTGGTGTGGTAGCTCAGCCTAGGGTAGGGTAAGTCTAGTCTAGCTAGGATAACCTAGCGATGGTTTCACGAGCTTCTTGGAGTATCTTGTAGTTAATGGTTAGGCTTTCATCCCTTGGAGATTGCGCTAGGAGGCTCAAACTTATTGGAACACTTTGGTGTCTTTTCTATTGGATTTCCTAGAAGTTAAGGATTGAAATGACTTCCTTTGTCATTGTTGTTTTAGTTGTATTTCATAACAACCTTGTTACCCCTCAGCATGTGATCTTCCATCACAGATGAGATTTATGATATAACCATGGATATTTTCCAAAGACGCCTTCAACTTGCTCACTCCATCATGATATGTACAAAAGATAGATGGAGACATTCAATTGACACCAATGTTATGACATATGCCCTCTAGTTGACTCATGATAAATGGCTTCTTATGTGTGGACATGGCCATAGGGGGTTGATGGTATTACTCTACAATGGCTCAGGTATCCTAGATTGTTATTTCATAGCTAAGGATGCATCATGATGTAGTTTATAATCAATCATTAGATTAAGTGTATTACCTTGCGGGTTAGGTGTATAGCTAGGAATTTAAGTATGTCATTCACAACATTTTACCTACCCATTTTTTATCCCATGTCATTTCAATAGCCATTTCCATCATGTCCCCCCTTTTACAGTCAGCCCATCATATGTCATGTTCTAAGTTCTCTATACCATTCCTATATATGGTGCCTAAGTCAAAGTACTCTGAAAAAATTTGGTAACCCCAATCGGTTTCAGTTTCAGTGTAGCATATGGTTTAATGCCCAAACCCTATCATGCATGTACATTTAAAAAAATTAAAATTTTTACAGAAATCATGAAACACATGAGATTTCTTTTCAATTTTTTAACTCTGAAAAATTATGAAAGCCCTAATCTCTTACTCATAAATTTTAAACTCAGGCAACACACATGAAAATAAACATTAGAATATTTTACCAAATTGGTCTAGGAAAAACCCTGAAGGGAAAACCTATTCTTCAGAGAAAGATTTTTATTTCTTCACACAAACTAAATAAAAATTACAGCAATACTTATCTCAACCAAAACGCCTTGGAATTTGTGCCAAACAATCGTTGAATGACCTACTCAAATTTTCCAACTTTCATCTCGAAATGTGTGCACAAAAATTGTAGTACGATCCACATGTGTGAACAGTTGTGCAACTGCAATAAATGCACAGTACGATCTACAATAAATGTTGTACGATTATCCTCGAAATTTATGCCAAAACTGCCTATACAGTCTGCAATAAATGCAGCACCAGTCTGCCTCAAAAATCGTGCATGTAAGACCCTATTTAATGTTGTACCGATTGTTGTACGGTCACCTCGAAATTTGTGTTCTACCACCTCATTCAATGCTATTGTATGTATTTACTTCACACCTTGGGAATCGAGCCTTGCTTAAATTCCTCGATTTTTGTGCAAGGGTTTGTCTTCTTTTTCTCTCAGAAAAAAATGACTTCTCTTTCTCTTCTCTTTTCTCTCCAAAAATTCTCTCTTTGGAATTGTCAATAATAATTAGGTTTGCCTTTCCCAAGCCTTTTTGTTTGAGTAAATTCCACTTTCAAATCAATGGCTTAGATTAAAATCCAACTAAATGAGATTTAAGGCCCATCTCATTTCCTCATTAAAAAGTCATTTTTAATTAATAAATGAGAATTTAATGCACACCCTCTTTTAAAAAAACCCATAAAGTCACTTTTAAAATATAATAACTCAAACTCACATTAAAAAAATGTCACTTTATAATAAAGTCATTCTCACCTTTTTAAATAGGTTAGGGACCACATTTAAAGTGTCCTTGTCCAGGAAGGTGTTTTTCACCACTCCCATCTTGTCTTTGAAATGAATGTGCTTTTCTCTTCCCAAAGACTTCGTGAGAATATCTACTACCTGCTCATCTGTAGAAATGTACTATAACTCTACAACTCCTCTCTTGACATAGTCTCTGATGAAGTGATATATGTTCTCAATGTGCTTTGACCTGTCATGAAACACTGGATTTTCAGAGAGCCTGATGCAACTCTGATTGTCACAATGAATAATAGTAGGCCTCATATCCTAATCAAATAAGTCTACCCTAAGTTTGTGAAGCCACAATGCCTCGCAACTATCCTGACTGGTTTCTATGTACTCGGCCTCTACAAAACTCAAAGCAACGAACTTTTACTTCCAACTGAACCCCAACACAATTGTCGAGCCCAAACTGAAACAACAACCAGAAGAGCTCTTCCAATCTGAAGCACTGCCTGCCCAATTTGAATCTGTGAAGCCAACCAAGTCCACTCCACCTGACATCTTGTAGTCCAAACCATAGTCTACAGTCCCAGCAAGATATCTCAAAATATGTTTTGTGGTTGTCGAGTGCACTCTCCTGGGTTCCACCATGAACTGACTTAGAGTGTTTACTGCAAAATTCATATTTGGTCTGGTGTTGACCAAATACATCAACTAACCAATAAGCTAACAAAACAAAGTAGGATCCACCAACTCTCCCTCAGAAGCATGAAGCTTCTTCCAGTTGGTGATCATGGGTGTGGACATGGGTCTGCAATCCTCCATCCGAAATCTCCTTAGAACATCTGCAACATATTTTCCTTGCCCCAAGAAAATATCAAACTCAAAAGAAGGATATTTCTTGCATGCCTCAATGAGGTGCTCTCCTCTTGTACTGTATAAGTCATCAACATATAGCCGAAGAATGAGTGGAACACCTCCAACCACAATGTAGTATTGGTTGGGATCCGCCTCACTCTTCTGAAACCCAATCGAAAGTAAATAAGAATCAATCCTCGAGTACCAAGCCCGAGGGGCTTGCTTTAGACCATACAAGGTCTTTTTCAGCTTGCAAACATGAAAATCTCTCTCATAAATCTCAAAGCCCTATGATTGCTCTAGATATACCTCCCCCTGTAGAAGACCATTGAGGAAAGCGATCTTCACATCCATCTGACGAATCCTCCAATCCATCTCTGCCATAATGGAGATCACTTCTCTAATCGAAGAAAATCTAGCAACCGACACAAAGGTCTCATCATAATCAACTCCCTCTATCTGTGAAAACCCTCATGCTACAAACTGAGCTTTGTACTTCTCGATGCTTCCAACCGAAGCATGCTTGATTTTATAGAGCCACTTGGAAGTCACAACCGACTTCCCCTCTGGTCTCAGAACCACCTCCCACGCCATTCTTCATGATCGAATTGTACTCTTCCATCATGGCATTTCTCCAAACCTGATGTGCCAAAGCCTCTTCATAAGTAGTAGGCTCAAACTCACGCAAGGTGGTCACCTATGCCGTATAGCTGGAAAATCTCTCTCGTACCCTGCTCTCTCTGACCTCCCTCTAGGGTGGCCCCACAAACTCCCCTGCTTCCTTCACAAGCTCCCTAAGCCAACTTGGCTTTCTCTTCCTAGATGTAGCATCCTGTGGCAAACAAATGTCTCCCTGAAGAAGTACCTGTGGTTTGAGGTCTTCTACCTGAAGAACCTAAACATGAGCTATACCAAACTCACAGACTGGTCGTCAAAACAATGCGTAGATAAAATAAAGTACTAAAACGAAAATGCATGAAACAGGAAAAAGCAGGAAGTAAATCTAATCTATAACCATAACTTTTAAGAAAAGTTTGATTTTATTGTGCAGGCAAAAGGTAAAGACTCAAGACTACACTAAGAGCTTTGAAAAGCAAGCTTCAGGAAAAGACAAAAGGTGCAAGACTAAAAAGATAAACTACTGCCCAGAGAAGGCTTATTCAGGTCCTACCTACTCTAACCAATTTAGACAAGTGTTAAGTAAAATCATAAATTCAATGCAACCACTTGATGAACGAATCTATTGAGCTTTCTTTACAATTAATGATACAACAAGTTAAAGATGGCTTGTAAGTAATGTGAATGAAAATTGAAGCCATTATAACTTGTTGTTTGAAAATCAAAGAAAGATATGGATCAAGAGAAATGAAATCATGTCCGGGATGAGATTGACCCCTCCCCCTTCATTATTAAAATATTTGTTGGATTAAAGCCTTCATGTGAATCAATTATTCACGATCCTTCAAACCTTTTGGGAGAGAGAGAGTTATGCCTTCACGCCAATGAGCTGTACGGTTCGCATGAGGAGAGATGACTCATTCGGTTGGTGAGTTTGGTGATGTGTTGGCACTTGTTGGGTGAAGAAGGTCAGTTCCTCTTCACTTCAACTCCGGTTGTAACTCAGTTCAGGTTCAATTCAAGCTCACTTAACTCCGGCTTGATCCTTAGTTCATTAATTCCCCCCTTGGGGATTGGTTTTTGTATAAATAAAGGCTCATCTTCCTCATTCTGATGGATGGAAGGGACCTCTGCTTATTGTAATACTGTTGAGATTTTCATAATAAAATTGAAAGACTTCGGAGGTCTACCGTGTGCCATTGGATGGATGCCAGATAAATGAGGTGATATTGTGTGATTTAAGAACTTCTCTTGTTTATGATTGATGTATCTAGCTTAGAGGATCATGCATGATACATAGGATAAGTATTTACAGCTGCTAGGTTACTTATTTATGATTTGTATTGGAAAGACATAAGAGTAACCAACTTTATTCAGTTATATTGAGGTTCTTCAAGTTTTTCCTTTGCATGCATACTAGATCTAATCAAGTTTGTGCAGGAGTTGTTCTACAGTTTTGTAGGTCATGAGATCCATAAGAAGCATTGAACTAAGTTGTCTCTTCCCTTCCTTGGTGTCATTTTCTTAATCTAACCTTTGTTGCAGGGACTCCAAGGCTATCAGTGAAAGATCAAGCAAGGGCTTGAGTTGCCCCATCCATCTCTTACAACGAAACTTTCTCCTTCTTTCGGTTACTTGTTAATGATGCTTAAGGGATAGATTTATTCTTGCATGCTTATTTTTGGAATCTATGTTTCTTTAAGTATTCAGATCTGATTAGTCTTCAAAGAATTACATCATTTAATTAGATCTAAGCTTGGAAAAATTGTGCTTTTACTTCAAAGTTCAAAAAAAATTTCCAAGTATAAAATTTTTTCAATTTCTTTTTATTTTTCATTGTCTTTCCCATCGTTTTCTAACATTTATTGTTCGCTGGTTTTTAGCAGGTCTGCACGCAAAAGTGTAGTTTTGGAGTGACCAAATCCATCAAGGAGGCCTCAGAACAAGCCGATGGACACCCACTTTACTATAGTTTCTTAATCCACCATTGTAAGCTCTTAGATCCAAGTTTATTGGACTAAGAAGCACTCCATCTTTGTCATAAAATTGTAAAAGAATTTAAACGAGAGCAGTGGGATAACCAGCACCCACATCCCATCCCCCCTGGGGGGATTTGCGTCTTTTGTCAATTTTTGAGATTGCATTTTTCTAACCCCACCACCTCACACACTCACTTTGTAAGTGCAGGGTGTATACTTCTTTCACAGTTTGTAACTTAATTCATTTTATTTTTTTGCATAAATTGTGAAGTAATAAATGGAATCCAAAATCTCTTGAATTTCACCGAAAAGTGGTTCAAGAGTTCTCTCTGTCGGAGAGTTTACTATTAGTTTTGTCTTTTCCGATTTATTTGTTTATTTAATCAATCCGACTGTAGTTTTCTCGAGTACCCCAAAGGTGAAAAAGACTCTTCGGTCGTCATCTAAACAACTCATTGTTACGTCTCTAATAAAATAAACCAAGACTCCTTCCCAGTATGCCCTACACCGCTGCAGCTTGTCTAATCAGTTGGTTGTATCAGAAAGGGATACGAGCTAAGTCACCTGACACAGGGACACGAGACACAAAGGACACGAAAATACGAGAGTCCGACATGGACACAGTGACCCCCGAAATCAGGACACATAGGATACGTTTTATATATATATATATATATATATTTAAATATATTAAAATTTAAAAATATAGACAGATCCAAAAATCTTTAGAAACTAGAACATTTACAAATATTCAATAGAAATTAGAATAAAAACACATTAATGATTACACATTTGTCATTCACAAATCACAATGAGACACATAGATGCATGTCGAAACCATATTTCTCATTAAGTCATCAAAATCAAAATGTATACATATATGTCAAAATGCCACTGGGCACCAGCAAATTCCAAATAGACTAAAGTCTAATAGTAAATACAAAAAGGGGTGGATCAAGATGGGAGAATCCCATATGCCAGTAGTCCTCCTCCATGCCTGAATCAACATCAACATACTCATCACTGCCCTTGCCCCAATCCTCACCCTCCTCCCCCTCCTCCTCCTCTCTGCCCATCTGACGATCTACATCTGCTGCTGTAGAGGATGACCCCTCTATACGATCACTATCATCAAAAGTGACCGGCTCTAGCTCTGGATCATTAAGATCCATGTTGGCTAATGCCAACTCAGTACTGTTGTCCAAACCCATATCATCAGGAAAGACATCCCACATCTTTGTCTTTCCCTTCATCCACTCCTCCCTCTTCCTGTAAATAAGACGAAGGTTGAAGTGCACATACACCATTGGCTCTACCCTAGACTGCTCAAGCCTGCTCTTGTTCACACTGTACAAGTTCCCATATGTGCTCCAATTCCTCTCACAACAAGAGGATGATGTAACTTGAGAGATGATCCTCAAGCCTAACTTCTATAGAATAGGGGATGTTGCCCCATGAGTTTCCCACCAAGCATAGGGTTTCTTACCCCCCCTATCTCTAAGCACATCATAGCCTCCAAATCTCCCAGTGCCAATGGAAAAATCTACAAAGCCCTCCTCCACCTCCTCAAGCATGTCGCTATCCTGAAATAGTCGTCTAAGTGTTATCTTCCTCCCATGTGCAATCCTTGCATCCATGTGAGGAGGGACTCTGTGTGAGGCCCCCGATCCACCAGTGAGCCACTCCTGAGTGTAGAACTTGGGGTTCAAGGAGTGGGCCAAGCAATGCAAAGGTGTGCAATTCTTATCCCACATGGAGATAAGAATATCCCGAATAATGGTCCATAAGTTTTCTATCGATGTCCCATACTCGGGACACTCATTCTCCATGACAACGAACCTCATGGACTCAATCATGGAATCCCACCCCTCATAAACCTCTACTGGGATGGGTTGGTCCGTGTCTGCAAAACCGCAACAAAGAAATGATTGGCTCCATGATCTGAATGCTAAGATCTACTGTGTCCCACCAACCATCATCTAACACCCTGTCCTTCACCTTTTGTGAAGCAGCCTGATCCGTCTTTCTCCAAAAAGACCAAAATTATGAAATCACCATGGACCCAAGAGCGGTCTTGACCTCCCTCAACCTCTTTAGCATGATGAATGAGGAAGCAAACCGAGTATCTGCAATCTTCAGCAATGAAAGCTGTGTGTACTGTTTGTAGATGGTGAGGGCATTTGTGTGGTTTTGTACAAAGTTACGAATATGGCGTGCATCCTCAATAAGGTTGCCAATCCATGTCACATCCGAAGCAATGGCTTCCAGTGCTAAATTCAAGGAATGGACAATGCAAGGTGTCCAAAAAACTTGTAAGAGCAATAAAAGCATGTATCAATGACTCTACAACACTAACATTGCAATGACCAAATTCAAACAATGAGCAAACTAGAAATGAAAGGTGTCCAAAATGAACATACCTGTGGATATTTAGCTTCCACAATCATGCCAGCGGCCTTGCAAACAGGTGCATTGTCTGTGATGATTTGTACACACGAATCAACACCTACTTCTTCAATGGTTTTGATGAATAAATCATCCATAAATTGTGCATCCTTGTATTTCCCAAGAGCGTCCACCGCTTTCAAGAACAACGGTCCATTTTGGGAAGATACCATGAAATTGATGAGTGGATGGCGTGCGGGATCCGTCCATCCATCAGAAACAATACTCACACCGCATGAGGGCCATGTTGTTCTAATTGGCTCAAGGATTTTATCTACCTCCTTCTTTGCTTTAACCAACAATGTGGTTCTAAGCTTCTCTGAACCAGGAGGCACATAACCACTTGGAGCTCGTTCCAAGATAGTTCGAACCGTCTCAAAATACAATGGTGACCGTGCAACATTGAATGAAATGAAGTTGAGGTAGAAGAAAAATGCAATGGTAAGGTCTACCTCTTCTCGCGCCTCTTGTTGGAAAATCCTATCCATTGGACCACCTATAGATTGCCTCTTTCTTGTTTGATAATTATCCCCACGCCCATGAATGCTAGGTGGAAATGGATTCTTGGTGCTAGAGGACTTCCTCAAAAATGGAAGAGGATCATCCTCTTTTTTCTTGCTTGCTGCTGCCACCTTCCCTAAGCCAACATGATCCTCTCTTTCCATATCCCTCCTTTGGTTAACACTCCCCGCTTTGCATGAAGAAATCCCACAAGAAGGAAGGGCCAACAAATGGCCCTTAACCCGGAAATATGTGCTCATGAACTCATGGTTGCAAAAATTGCATCTCCAAGACACATTGCCTCCCCCACCAAGCTTTGCCTCGGGCCCATCTTTCCTTGTCACATACTTCCACAAAGGGTATTTTTTTTCTTGGGCTTGTTGTCTTGCTAAAACAGGGTTAAATGGAGCCATAGAATGAGCTCCACTAGCAGCCGATGGAGCACTTGACGGAGGAGGAGAACCGGTTGTGTTTGGTGGAATAGGAGGGGAGGCCCTAGATGGTGCATTTCTCCCTTTCCTTTGCCCCCTACCTTCTACCCTAGCTGATTGAGACATTCATTTTCTTGTGTGATGGTTGAGCTTGCAATCCTCTCCACAAATCCACCAAAATGCACTTGGAATCGCTTGGAAACAATGGATAGCCTTCAAATCTCCTTCAAAACTCCTTCACCTGCAAATACAACTCACTCTCAACCAATTGCTTCCTTGCAAATGACGAAAAGAAAGGCAAAAAATTGTTTTAAAGCAAACCCAACTGCCTTTTTCTGCCGTTTACGTGTCCTGTTTTCGGGATTCGTGTCCTATTTTCGGGACACGCCGTGATTTCGTGTTCGATTCGATATTTTTTCGTGTCCCAAAATCCGATTCGCCTGAAAGTCGAATCAGACACGAATTCAGATCGAATCGTGTCTGATTCAATCCTCACGCGACATGAGGGGCCTCTAGGACGAATCCGGTTTCTTAGGATACGAGCTACAAGATTTAATAGGAAAATCCACACAAGTCATTTTCTCGAGAACTCGGGAGGTTGCAAAGGGTAAGCAATACAGAGTCACGAGGCTACTCCAAGTAGGTTCATCCTCGCCCAGTTCGAAGGGATTTGACTTGTTGGGCCAAACCCACAATTAACCCAGGCCCTTAATTATTCATTTAATAATCTAAAATTTACCAACGGAGACACTGCAATACTTTAACTGAGACTACACTAGCAACCCACATTTGAGAGCACTCTTTTCATTTTGGCACCGGTCTATTTTGTTCTTTTTTGCATAAGTGAATCACGCAATGTGTCATTGAATATTGTGTATCTGATTTGACTTAAAGTGTTGCTAAGGTTAAATCTTGTTTGCAGTAATTGGTAATCTTTAATTTCATCCATTTCATATTAACTCCTAGTTTTAGTCTTTTCTTTCATAGACTAAAAACCATAGATTTTCTTCTAATAGGGAGCACCCCCCTTGGCTTCATAAGAAGATAGCCTAAACGGAGGAGCTGGGATCAGATGACAGCACCTAGCTCTTTGCTTGCCCCCAAGGCCACATCTTTCCCGCTTGGGAAAAGAGCAGTCCAAAAGATTTTTGTTGCCGGTGTGCATTCGGCAGACAACAGGTGGCATAATGGTGAGGAAGATATGGTGACTGCTTTAGATAAGGGCTTTGACCAACTAAAAGGGATAACAAAACAAGTTGAGCAACACCTCCATGATGATCTCAATGAAAAAATTCATCAAAATTCAGCCATTGTTGAACATCCTCCTCATGACCCCACAATAGAAAATATTGAAGATTGAGGATCTTTTCATGATTATTTTAGTGACGATGATCACATTTGCACCCAAGACCCACCTCAAGAAGAAACCATTATAGAGGCTTGTAATGAAACTTATGAAGAAATTCATGAGGTCTGTAATGTGTATGATGACACCCCTCCATGTTCACCACTTAGGGATGAACTTTTGGAATGTTTTACTGCTTGTAATATTCTTGAAACCAAAACTTCTAAGGATGATCATTGTGAACATGAGGAGGTTAGTTATACCCAAGAATGTGATACCAACGATGAAGACTGTCTCGTCACTGACGTAGATGGGAATGATGACTATTGGACTTTTATTGAAAATCCAATATATGAGACTTTTGAAAATCTTTTTGAGAATCCCATCTACGACATGCCCAGAGAAGGGAATTTGGATCTTGAGACTTTGGGGGATCTTGGTATGGAAGGTGAATGTTCAAATTTTCCATATGATTATTCAGAGCCATATCATTCAGAGTCGTGCACAAGTATTAGTAATAAAGACTTGGAGAATGAATACAATGAAGATCTACATTGGGTGCAATTAATTGAAGAACAATCCCATCTTTCGTATTCACGTACAGAGGTTCCTTATGATTTGGCGCAGCTTGCGACTTATACAGAGAATTATCATTCGATAAGCCTTGTTAAACAGTGGGATAGGGTAGTCGATGTGCCTCATCAGACAAATGTGTACATTAGTCCTATCCAATCTTGGATAGAAGCATCC
This sequence comes from Pseudotsuga menziesii, assembly GCA_001517045.1. Classification (NCBI taxonomy): domain Eukaryota; kingdom Viridiplantae; phylum Streptophyta; class Pinopsida; order Pinales; family Pinaceae; genus Pseudotsuga; species Pseudotsuga menziesii. The sequence continues at coordinate 163,890 of LPNX010645835.1, forward strand.
TATGGGAAAACCTGTTAGTTTGGGAAGTAGTTTGATCACATTATCCATACTTATGATTCCCCATCTCGCCTGTCCATTCTGGATCATCACACAAGTTTGCATTTCTTGATAAATGTGTCCTTGCTTTGGCTGGTAACCAATGCCAAGACAAATATTTTTAAGGTCGATAAAATGCTTAGGTGGTTGTATTGGATATTTGAGTTTACCTATGATGTTATTTTATTTTGCTTAGGATAGGAAAATAAGCTTCTTAAAGTGAGCATTTACTTTCTACATTTCCTTTTTGTATTTAGATTTCTTTTAGTTTCAAATAAAGCAACCTATGGTTCATTGGACTTTTTCATAAAATTTGTGCTACTAATGTTTTCTTGTCAAGTTGAGATGTTTTTACAGATTATAAGAACCAGAGATTCTAGAGTTCTTGTATCATCTCCTTGCCTGAAGACCAGATCGAGCACACGTCCCACAGTTGGAGCCAGAATGTTGACCACCAAAACCAACTAGGTGGACAACTATGTACCATGAGCATGTTGGAAGTGCCTTGAAGATAAGAATGAAGTACTTAATGATTATATCAAGCGAGGCAGCTCTTCTTCTCTTTTTCTCTCTATGAAATCCCGCAACCCTGCGGGGGATTTTGTAAGGATATGTCAGCATGAAGGTCTAGCTTTTTTTAACTTAATCACCTAAGACTTAGTCATTAAAGAAGTCCTTTCATCAAGTGGTTTTTCACTTGGATAATTAAAATTTCTTTTTAGAGATTTTAATTATTTGATTTTTTCACTCAAAATTACCTCCAAAGTGGTGAAAGGTGTTCTAGTGATCACGTCCATGGGGTGATTGGGGCCTAGGAATGTTCTATATTACCATGCTAGACATTATCCAGAGTCTTGCGGAATTTCATTAAGTTTTGCATAAGTTTTTTTTAATTTTTGGCCATTAAAAATTGTCACTCACGACAATTTGTTGTAATGTAAAAGAGGGTTACTTGGTCATTTTTAATGTTGAATTGGGGTATGGATACTCAAGACAAATGGCATGAGACCCTCTACACCCTTGGGCCATGTTTGAAGTCATTCGGACATGTATTACTATGGTTTTGGTCACTTTTTCCCAGGTCAGTCATGTAAATCAGGAAATTGGGCATTTAATTAGAGAGCCAAATTTTGGAAAAGTGACTATAGTCACTTGGGGTGTCTAAGTAAAGGTTCTAATGTTTGTATTAGGTGCCTAAGACAAATTTGAGACCCAAAGGGGCCCTCGCAAGCAAGCATGTAACAAGTTTTGAGTTGCCTACTCTAGTGGAGTGCCCCCTTCTCTCTTTGATTGGTTGGGTGAGCTAAAGTCAATGGAAGGGGCCCCACTATGGTAGTTTCCTCCCCGTTTGACATAGCAATAAGGTTAAAAGCATTAAATTGGGGGTTTCTCTCCACATATTTGAGATCTCAAACAATGGTTTTTCCCTCCTTGAGCAAATTCGTCCCCCTCTCTTGGGCCCCCCTCTCTCCCTTGTGACACTTGTCTAACATCCAAAGAGCCTCTCTCTTTCATTTTTCCTATTTAAGGAGACTTCTCCTCCTCATTTTGGTCACACACACACACCCACTCTCTTGCTCATGCTCTCATTCTTTCTCTTACTCTCTTGCCCTTGCTCTTACTTGGGCCATTGTAATTTTCAGCCATTTGACTTTGGTAATCAAAATCTTTGGAGGAATCTTGTGTCCATTGTTCCCATTGATGATTTGCTTTCATGCTTAAGGAGCTACACAAGTTTGGTTGGCCAAGGAAGCATACTAATTTGCTTTGATAAGATTTCTGGTATTTGTATTCCATAAATTATGTGAATTTTCATTCTTGTAGTAAAAAAGTTCATATATTTTCTAGTTTGAAGTTTATGATTTCATTGCTCATTATTTGATCCTCACCTTCTAGTAGTTGTGTAGTAAAAATCTTATAAGTTGCAGGTTATTTGGATTGAAGAGTGGGATTCCTCGGATGGATGCCCCATTGCTTCACTTTTTGAAGAACAAAGGACCAATTTTCTCTTTCTTTACATACAAATTTCTGCATATTAATTTTAGTTTGTTGAGTGCTTCAAGTCTGATTTTTAACTCTTATATACTCAAGTTCTTTCAAAATTATTCATTTGGAAACTTTGGGTAAATTTTGTATATATATTGCACTAACATACTAACTTCCCCAAAGTGATTTTAGGCACATTTTACCATTTTCTATTTGCTGGTTTTTAGCAGGTTGGTGACAAAACAAGGCAACACTCCGTCAAATTTCAACCATAGAAGGGTGCAAAGTCTACCCCAGAGGAAGAGCTTCAAAGCCATCACAAGAAAGAGGTAAAAACATTGTTTTTCCCACTTCTTTCTTCTTTTTCTTTATGTTGAAATTTCAACCATTGTAACAAGTCCAAGAGAGTCTCTTGGACTTGATTTCTTGCTTTGCATTTTCAGTTAAATCAAGTTTCATTTATTTGCCATCCATTGCTAGCAAAAGAAGTTGGGCTTTCCCACCTTTGCATAAGCAACTGTTGATTGGCGAGGGTTTAGATTAGTTAAAGTTTCATTTTGTTTTTATTTTCTTTTTTATTTTTTCCCACACCTTGCAAGTGATTTGGCTATGCCATCCTTGCAAAATTATGCCTGTTAGTGTTTATTTTTTTTGTTATTTTCATTTGCCCACATCTTGCAAGTGATTCAGCTATGCCATCCTTGCAATATCGTGTTGAATTGCATTGTTAATAATTGTTAAATTCTTCATTTCATTTAAAATAAACCGTGCCCCAATCTTTGCCCCGTATTCACTCCCCTTATCGACTGGTCCGACCCTGGGTGACAAGAAAGGGAGAAGATTTGAGTTGGCTAGAATAATAGACATTTCAATCCATTATTGCAAGATTGAGAAAAAGAGGATTAGTGTGTGGAGCTGGAGGGGTAAAGGTCGTTGGGGGACTCGTGGCACTTTGTGTCCTCCTGTTGAGCACCCACCCAGTTCTTGGGACTCACTTGTGGAGCTAGGAGGGAGCCGTGTGCTCTATTGTTAAGCACCCAAAAGTTTCTCTCAGTTGAGGGATAAGGGTTGGAGGTAGACACATTAGTTAGTTGGTTTATTTCTCATGCAAACACATTAATCCCGTAAGTTGAAGAAAAACCTTAAAATAAATTAAAATCTATTGGACAACTTACACAACATCAGGATCTCATTTTAATTACTATTGCAGTCATCGTTTACTTGGTTCAATTCTACTTCAAGCTCATCTTGTACACTTTAGTTCAATTGCTTAAAGTATTTTACATTTGATGAATGTGGTCTTTTGATTATTGTGGTGAACGAATGATTTAAAGCAATTTGTGCATTTTGGCAATTTCATTGTAGTCTTTGTTTCTGACTCTATAGCCCAATTTAGATCGGCACTAATTCAGTAATACTATATTTCTCTTGCAATTATAGTTGGTTTACGAATAAAGAAAGATTTGCTTGTCATTTGAAATTGTTGCATTTCTACATGATTGGTTGCCATAAAGTTTAAATTAGTTTATTCGTCTTTTAACTCCTAAAACACAACCTTTGAAACATAGTAAATAGGGACTACCCCCCTAGACCTTTTTAGGAGTTGGGTGTAAACGGAGGAGTTAGGAACTGAGGTGACATTGGGTTCTAAACTCATAGTTGCCTTTGGGAACACACCTAGTGGTTGGAAGACTTTTCCATGGTAAAGTGTGTTTTAGGCGGCAACAAAAGGCTTAGCCAACTTAGACTTAGCTATCAATGTGGTACTCTAGAGTGTTTTTTCCCTTGTTAATTATCAATTGTTGCACAAACGACTTATAATTTTTGAGTTTTTTACTCAACCTCCAACCTCTATGCATATTATCATGCTAGTCACTTCCTTTTAGTCATATGAACATTGCACTAAGTCCCCCCATAGGTTTTTTTTAATTTCCAAGAAGATCAATTTTTCCCCTAAACTTAGGCTATTTTTTAATAGTTTAAATGAGAAAATTCAAAGTTTCGTAAAAGTGTGGCTAGGGGACCAAATTCTCTATGGGGGTGCTTGTTTTCAAACTCATAGCATACCCTTAAACCCACTTTTAAGTGATTAATTCATCACTTAAGTGAAAATTCTCCAAAAAAGCAAAAACGTGAACAAAAAATTAAAAAAAGGAAAAATATGGAGAAAAAACACATCCCTAAATCAGTGGAAACATGTCCTAGACATGTTCTAGTTCAACTAAGAATGATGTTGGGGCTAATTGGAGACCAAATCAAATCAAATCAAGCCAATTCCAGTCAAATCCATGAGGGGGCGAATTTCTTCTTGGAGGGGCACATTTATCCATGAAAATGCTCACCACTTGGTGTATATGTGTCACAGAAAGAGGCAGGGGTGACCTACCTTGTGAGAGGTGGCGCCTCTCACAAGGAGCGAAGGAATGCTCTTGCTTGTATTGTATTGTTTACTATTTGGAATAAAGAAGGATTTGGAGGCAAGATATATGGTGTAATGCTTTTCATGTGTGGATGGTGATTGTCAAGTGCTTATGAGGTATAATCTATATTATTTGTCTTTGTTTTTTGTTGGTTAACTATGGGTCTTGAAGGGGAGCTCCCTCCCAGTAGGGTAAGAGATTATTCTAGTTTGATTTATGCTCTTACTGTTTTCTTGTTTTAGATCTCTTGGAGTTGCGTGTATTTTAAGTTTAATTGCATGCTTTCTAAGTTTCTTTTTTCCAGCAGCACCTATGTTTTAACCATATGTTTGTGCAAGGACTTCTAAGCTGCAGGTGATCTCACTTGGAGAAGGGGTTGAGCCAGTTTGCATCCTCCTCATCTTCACGATCTTGTTGAGGACATAGTCCCTCGGTGTCCCACCAAAGCAAACTCCATGGCCCAACATTCCCAGGCTTCCAGCACTCTTTCTATCTCTCTCTCCTTCACCTCTTAATTCAATATTTCTTGGTTAATTAGTTTAGTTTTCTATTTCAAAATAATATCTAAAGCCTGATCCGTTTAAGCATGTTTCTAGATCTAGAATTGAAAAGCATTATGCTTTCAATAGATCTAGTTTTTATTAAGTACTTGTGCATATTTTCGATTATTCAGTACTTAAATATTTTTTGCTTTTAATGTTGTATTTGGTACATTTGGTGGATAATAGGTGTTTGGCTTTTGTCTTCTGTTGACAAGACAAGGAGAAGTGTTGCCGAGAAATTTAAGATTTAGGCCATCTAAGGCTTTCCGGTGCAATATTCCTCTTTCTTGCTTCATTTTTAAAAACCTTGTAAGCCTTTGGATCCAAAATTATAAGGACCAAAGGCATCTACCTCAAAGGCATTGTAAATATCATAATAATAAGAAAAGCAAGTGGGCTTTCTAAGCGCCCACACACCATCCCCCTTGGGGGAATTCGTGTCTTCTCTTTGATGGTTTGCTTTTTTGTTCATTTTGTATCATTATTGCTTTAGATTAGTTCCATTTTTTGCTATGGTTAGTTTAATTTTTTCTTTCAAGGGTTTATTTTTGTAAAGTAACGAATTCTAACCCATCCTTGCTCTCTCAAGTACGGCCTTTAGGCCTGAAAGAGATTCTTGGTTGTAATAATTAGTTTCACACTTTGCTTTCACTTTCACAATTCTCAAATTGGAACAAAGTTAACAAACACTTCATCATTTCCGTGTATGCTCTTGCCCATTGCAAGTTCGCCCGATCTTTGGGATAACCAAAAACAGAAGTGTACACTCAATAATTCCCACATCTAATAAGAACTCACCATTAATAAAATCAATCCCCATAACATAACGAAAATCCATCATTTTCGAGCTTCACTATTTGTGGGCAAATTTTGCGAAGGAAGTGGGAACAACTAGAAAGTCACCGCGGGGCCCCGTTAGGCTGCACCCTTATTTGGTGTAGTGTTGGACACACCCTCGTGACTCCATCTAGCCCACACTTCCTAGTGCAAATCCACATTAATCGAAATCCGAACATATTCCCAAGTACTTTCGGGTATTGTTATCACATATATAGTAGTCGGGATACCATATTATATTTTTTAGATTCCAGTACACTCTTCAGCCAGTTCCCTTACCTATGAGCTGTGAAACCGGATTCGTCCTCTACCCCCCTCGTGTCCCGTGGGGATCGAATCGGACACGATTCGTGTCCGACACAAGACCGATTCGACTTTCGGTCGAATCCTAATTTCGGACACGTTTTTCCATCCAATCGGACACGAACTTCCATCATGTCCCGAAAACCGGACACGAATCCCTCAAACAGGACACGTGACCGGCGCAAAAAGACAGCCGGGTTCACTTAAATTCAATTTTTTGTCTTTCTATTTGTCATTTGAAAGGAAGCAATTGATTGAGAGTGAGTTTTATGTGCAGGTGAAGGAGT